>APFE031418632.1:42800-68141 GCA_000404065.3 Pinus taeda | reverse complement strand
AGTTTTTTCTTTTTTCCCTCCAAAAATTGATGAGGTAATCTATTACTATTTTATTGTTTCCACTATTATTTTATAATATTCCTTAGGAGACCCATTTTAGACCTCAAAATTTCTCTAATGATGGGTATTAGTGGGTCTCTAATGCTCCTTAGAGAAACTAATAATTTGAGGTAGAATCATATCATCTTTGATGATCAATCCTTCAAAAATAAATTTATTTCTCACCTTCCATATGCTATGAGAAAGAAAAATAGGTACTTGGGTTTTAAAACTTCCCATCTTTTTATTCCACTAGCAAAGGTTGGAATCAAAATGAATGGTTGGACCAGTGTCATGAAGACCAAGGAAAAACAAAATGTCTCGGTAAACCACTTTGGAAAAAGAGTAATGAATAAAGAGGTGATCCATAGATTCATACCCACTTATAAAAAGACAACAAATATTTGAGGTAATAAATCTACTTTGTTGTAGTTTTTCCAATGTAAGAATATGATTTCCCAAAGAGAGCAAACAAAAGCACTAGATTTTTTGAGGTAGATACCATTTCATCTCTTTTTGTACCACCAAATATATTTATGTTTTAGTAAGGAAGAGGAGACATGTCCATTGGATTTTTAGCATAAACATGTCCTAAAGAGGTGTTTCGGCTCTAAATAATCAAATCTTCTTCATTTTTTAGGTAAATCTCATTAGAGTATGGACCTTTTACAAAAATGTCTCATGCAATCATGAAGGACCTTTATAAACCTAAATCATCAGAGTTTTTACAACAACTATAGAGAAGAGATTGTGGATCAGATATTCTTATGTGGCTCATACTGTATAACCCTTGAGAATTTAAGAGGGAAATTAACTCCAGATAAAGTGTATAAATAGAGGCACATCCTATGAAAGGGCCCTTCCCGATAATGACCTGATTTCTCATGCTTTCAGGAAATTGAGGTGGATAGCTAGGGGAAGGCACCAAAAGACCCCTCTAGATGATAAAACTACTGTTAAATTTATTGTCATAAGATCTTTGCCAATCTATGATAGGTTTGTTTTTGAAATATTTGTCCTTCATATTGTGATGCTAAAGAATAGAATCATTCATAGCCCTCTAGAGGATCCTCATAGAGAGGTGTAATCCAAATCAGTCTATATTTTTGAAGCCCCAAACCCCAAGAGTTTTAGGTTGAGATGAAAGATCATATTTTTCCAAATGGAGAGCTTCCCTTTCCTTTTTACCATTCTGCAAGAAGTTAAACATGAATTAACAAATCTTTCTAATAATAGATACAAGGATATTAGAGAGGGTTAACCAATACACTAAAATACTTTCCAGCACCAACTTAACCAGAATCATTCTAAATCCAAGAGATAGACATCTGTAACACCAAAAATAAACAGAAACAATTCTATGAAAAATATCCCATTCAGTAGTCCTACCTTCCCAAAAAATCAATACATCATCCAAAAATAATAGATATGTAAGGTACAACGATCTGGACAACTTAACCCCTTTTATCAAACCATGATTTTTTTCTTTAGAAATAATTATAATAATTCCTTCTATGACATGGAGAAATAAAAAAGGAGATATAGGGAACCCTTGTCTTAATCCTCTAGAACTATTGAAGGAAACAATTGAAGAGCCATTTAAAAGAACCAACATTTTTCTAGATTTTACACAACCCATAATCTCGTTTGTGACACTCAAGTCTAAATTTATGTCGAGGAGTAATAGCTCGAGGAAATCCCAATTTACTTTTTTATATGATTTAACCATATCCATTTTTAATATCATAGCCCTTAGTATTTTAGTCTTGATGGTATGGAAAGACTCTTGATCCGCACCTTTGGCATCATGAATCTGGTCTCTAGGAAAGAACCCAAACTATTCCAGTGATAATGTATCTTAGAGTTTCCTTTTTAATCTATTTTATATGATTTTATAAATAACTTTATATATTATATTGAAAATAGAAATAAGTTTGAATTCATTAAAATAATAAGGATTGGAGCATTTAGTTATCAATGCAATAAAGTTAGCATTTAAAGCCCTAAAAGCCTTCCCTAAATTTTTGGCCTCCTCCACTACTTGAAGGATGGCATTTCCCATCAAATCAAAGAAAGAAAGGTAAGGTTCAAAAGTACACCCACCGGGGCTGGGGATTTTATCCATAGAAAAGGATCTTAATAACAATTAATTTTCTTCCAAAGTAATATGGCCACCTGCCTTGGCTAGGTTCTCCTCCGACAAGAAGTGAGGATAGTGTTTAATAAATTGTAATTGTATTGAAATTGTATTTCTTCCCAGATTTTTCGAAAAGGATAGAGGACTGTTCCAATGCAGCCTCCTCTAAATCCATCTGAGAACAACAATTTTTACCATTAGCATCCTTTAAACCCTAAATAGAATTTGTGACCCTCCTAAAATTTACAAATTTATGGAAATTTTAGGTGTTTCTATCTCCTTCCTTAACCCAAATAGCTCTATCAGCCAGTAGTTGATATTATAGTTGAATATGAAGGAGATGTGGCAAACATATTTCATACTCAACCTCTCTCTCAAACATAAATAAAATATTTTTATGTCCATTTTATGCCACATAATTTTATATCAATTTTAGAAAGACATAAATTATTGAAAAGTAAAAAAACAAAAATCTTATATTTCACTTTCATGTGTAAGGAAGATGTAAAATTCTTGTACTTTTTTTTTAATATTACACAAAAAAATTAAATAAACTATTTGAATATCCATGTTAACTATTATATTTCAATATCAACTTCATATTACACACACACACACACACATAGATATACCATAATACTAGGGTTTCTTCTATATAGCTATCCATGGCTTGTTCTGCGGGAGGGGGCTTGTCCCCCTCCTTTATTCAATTGTCTTAGTAGTTCATTGGAATGTTGGATCGAATGAGAATCCCTCAAAAAAAATTCATCATTTTCTTCCTTTCCAAATGTTAGCTGGAGGTAATGAAGATTTTGGTCAATTAGAGAAACCACTACTTTGAGCATTTTGTCAAAATAAAATTCAAGGGTGTAACCTGCCAAAAGCAATGCAAGATGAAAAGTAAGGTCATATTTAACAATATTTCAAATGCATCCAATATCCATAGGATCATGTTGTCATATGCAAGTTCATTAGATTATGGCCCTTTGAAAAGTCATTGATCAATTGAATCCAAAATAAATGGAACCTCAAGGGACAAATAGATCTAGAGCTAGGAGGAAAATGGTTCTTCATAGTAATGTTTTATAGATTGGAAGATTGAAGATTTTTGAAGGAGGGTTTTACTTTTTTAATAATTTTGGGCTCTTTATGCGATTTTAAAATGATTAGTATAATCCTGAGAAGGAAGACTTCCTTGCTATCCTGATGTGGGTTCGAATCTTTTATCATCCAAAGGAATATTGGGAAGAGTAAATCCTTGAAAGCATTGACAATGCCATTGGTATCTTTGTCAAGGTTTATGAGGAAACTAAAAAGATGAAAATACACATTTTATGCAAGGATAGGTGTATAAATTAACGTTTAATAGCCTCTTCCATCTTTAATAGAAATTTATTATTAGGATAATGTTAAGAAACATACACTCGATTATAAAATGTCGTATTTAGATGCAAGCATTGTCATGAATATGAGAATAATTTTAGATACTTCCTCTAATTTAAAATTAATTACCAAGAGATCAACCAATTCATAAATATCATGAGAATTTTGGAAATCCCCCCCAAAGAATAAGAAAATTGAGACCTTAGGAAGCCACAAAATCCAGTTAGTACCAAAAATATGAAACACGTTCATGTCTCCCTCCTCTCTGGATGAGACCCCAATGCAAGAATTTAATCAATCTATCCCCTACTCAACTATTAGAAGTATTCCCAAGCATTTGTTGCCTCCAAAAGAGCTAGACAAAAAGAATCCATAAGGTAATCCACATAATTCTTTTCCAAAGGAGCCAACTAGCTCATTAATGAAAGAGGATGAAACTAAAGTCCTCCTAGAAGATATGGATCAAGATGTTCCACACATGATTTCTCTAGAAAATGCATGTCTTAATAAATATATGTAATCCATGTAATCCCATCAAACAAATAATGCTCATTTTGACTTGAGATATTCAAATACCCATTTCGTAGTTCACACACAATCTTTCAAATATTCCTCCAATATGGTCAGGGAGGATTGAAAAATGGGGCACAAGAGCATCGTGGAATCGATCAAAGAAGATGGGGAAACTTTGGTCAAATCAAGGAAAGTCATGCCAATACTAAAGGCATTTTCTTCTTCTCAACCCAACATCCCTGAAGTCTTTGTCTTGAATCTTTAAAAAATAATTATGTTAGTTTTAATTACTGTTATTATTAATCTATAATAGTTTGTTGTTAATTAGTAGATTTACTAGTATCTCTGGTTGATAGGCCAAATATGGGATCTATCCCTTCCAGCGTCAGAGAGGGATCTCTCTATTAGATTTAGATTTATGTCTTAAGGTATTAGGCTAGTTATTGAGTTCAGAGGTTGGCTTTTTGAATATTTGTTGAAACTACAAGGAAATTCCATTAGGCAATGGAGTCATGAGTCTTTAGGTGATCAAATACAAGAATGACAGAACATATGTAACAAGGGATAGGTAGGAAGGCTTTTGGATCTTTAGAGCTTTTTTGGAGTGAATGGGATGAAAATATTTAGATTCAATTAAATATAGAGCATGTTAAATTGAATTCTATACTTAGTATTAGAGTGAAATCATAAATATTGTTGATAAGACAGAGCATAGCGTATTTAAACAAATTCAGCTCTTAATCTTGTTTATATAATAAAGACAGAAAAGCATATGGAAAATTAGGAAAATAACAATTTCACTTGAGAGGAGACATCACCAATTGCCTGACATGGGAATCCTGGAACAAACTTGTTGTATTAATGGAATTGATCACTTCAGTACATGCACAACATGCATCAGAGATCAACTTTCTTCATACAAGTTCCAACCCTCTCTAAGTCTTATTTATGAATACTTATAGAATACTATTACATCTCAGATCAAATTTCAAAAATAAAATATATTTACAATAATATATGTTTAAGATACATATATTTTTAAACATAGAAGAAGAGAAAACTTGTTGCGTTGTTGAGGCTTTGTAGCAGTCTAGTGATGACTATAGCTACTTCATTGCAAAGGTTGTTCCTTTCATATTGAAAATTTTGTTGTTTTAGTTACACTTCACTCGATCAATTTTAGTAACTTGTCCCAAATTTCTTCACTTGGGATAGAAAATCTAATCACATTCCTGAATCTTTCATTCACTTTGGTATAAGTGTCAAAAGTTAGTTTATTGACAAAAAGATGGTGGATCTCATGTTGGATATTCAAATCAAACTTTAATCCCTGTTTGAATGATTCTCCACTAATAACTCCTTTAGTTTTTGGAAACTTGGAAGCATCAAAGCCTATGTTGCACAATTGTTCCTAATATTTTTCTAATGGGATCAATTTTCCATTATAATTCCTGGTAGTAGGCAAGGCTTTTTCTTACAACAATGTAAATTTCCTGTTGAACATTATGACTTGCAACTCAAAATCTTTGCATTTATTTTCCAAATGTATCATCAAATTTCTCTTTATCAAGATCCATTTAACCTTCATGATCATTTTTGTTATGTCTAGAATGTTCATGTCTTCTAGTTCCTTTTTGGTTTTAGAATTTAGAAGCTTGATAATTTTTTGTGCCTCTTTTGGCCTATGCTCCAAATCTACCGTTGCATTTTAAATTTCTTTCTTGACTCTATGCACAAGTTATTCCTGCTCAACAGTAATCTATATTGAAGGCCACATGTTTGTTATGTTGGTTTTTATATTCTGCCAAATATTGTTCTTATCCTTGGCCAACATCTGAATGATAAAGGATTGGTCTTGATATTTTTGTATCTACTGGATGAGTTTTTAGTTCTTTTAGAGTTCTAACAAATATGCATTGTCAGTTTTAATCTTACTCTCCTTCATTTTGGCTAATATTGCTGACAGTATTTCTTTCTCGACTTGAACTGCTGTTAATTCATCCAGAGCTCTAGTAAGCTCTTCTGTAGACTCTAAAATATTGGTTTTCACTGACACCTCTGTAATTGTACCTGTGCCTGATGTGGATGCTCCAGCGTCGCTTCCCACTTTTATTTTTCTTTCAACAGTGCTTCCATGCATTTCTCCATCTTTTGTATCTGTGAATTTTTCGCAATCCCCAAAGTAAATAGTTTTTCTTTCTCCATTTCTATATTGGCAACCTATTTAGTTTGAGGATTGTCTATGGAGGTAAGCTTCAATTGTTCCTCAATGCTTCAATGTCTGCTTCCTTATTCTTGATGAGCTCTTCTACTACTTTAATATCCTTAGGGTCATGTCCTAGCTTTATGATCAAATCTTCTAGAGATTTGACCCTCTTTTCCTTAGTAAATGATGACACCTTCTCAACCTTTAACTGGGAATTTATGTTATTTAAAGATGACTCTAACTTTGAAGCAGTCATTGTTGAACTGGTAAGTATGGAAAATATTAGGTCCCTTGTTTGCTTATGTAAATCGATTTGATCGATTTCATATATTTTCCTTGCATCTATTGAGAAAATGGAAGCTTTGTAGTCTTCAACGCTCCTGGAAGATGGCATTAGGGGTTCCATGAAGGTCATCTAGAAATTTTATTTATCTAAATCAAATGAAGAAAGTAATATGTGGTGTGTCTTAGTTGTCTGCTTCCAAAATTCAGATTTGGTGGAAGCCTTCAAAGCTTCATTTTTTTTAATTTTATCTCCCTGTATCTTGAGAAGATACTCTTCTGAGTTGAAATTTGTGAGTTGGATGATACTGGAGATTGGATTGTTGCTTCTACAGTAGGTGATTGTACATTTTATTCTACTTGAGTAGAACGAGTGATAGGAGCCCCTAATAAAATCACTGTGGTTGACTACTCTATGTCCCCTTCCTCAAGAGTTTCATCTTGAATAGTAATTATTTGAGGCCTAAACAAAGGATTAATTGGAGAGTATGGTTTTTGAGTTGTATTTGGTTCCTTCTTTTTCCTTTTAAAAACAATAAGTTATACATATGTATTTTCTGAATCAGTAGGGGACATATCTTCTCTTTCCCTTTTCAGCTCCTTCTCTTTAGGAATTGTTGTCTTCATAGATGATTGACTGACAAGTTGTTCTTCATCTTCTTGTAGAGTACCCTCTATCCATTCCTCATGTTTTGCATATTGTTCAATTTCAGGCCTTGGTGTGTGTGCATAAGAGGTACTCTTATGTTCTAATATTAGATTTGAAATAATTCCCAGAGGATCATAGGGCCAAGAGAAGCTAATTTTGAATTTCATTTGACTTAAGATAGCATCTTCTTCCTTTGTTGTAGCTCTGGTGTTGATGATATAGGTCTCTAAGTGAGTTTTCGGCTTGAATTTTTCTCTCTTCTTGTAGGAGAGAAAATGAAACTCATCCATATTAAGAATTTTCCTAGTGTATTCCAATGAAAAGATTCTAATAGGTACAAAACCTGGAAATCTGTAAGGAGGCAATTTTGATTCATAAACTTTGATCTCAATGTAGTTATAGTATAAATACCGGTCTCCAACTTTAGCTTGATTCGACAAGTGTAATAATTTCTTTACTTTTGGTAAAATCCTTGGGATCACACCACTGCTCAGCAAACATAGTGAGGTATATAAAAAATTATCAACATAATCAGTATAAGAATACTCCTCTGGTTTATTTCTAACCAAAGAATTCCAAGGAATGACTGATGAGGGGTTACGTTTGCTATTTTTCTTATGTAGAGGGAACTTAAATTTGTCTTACTAGTAAAATAGCATAAGGTAAACTAGGAATGACTGATACTTAAAGACATCTTCTGCTTTGAAATTGACAAACTCATCATGGATAGAGCTGGCCAAAAATCAACAGTAATTGAAAAGGATGGAGGGTTTCTTTCCAACTGCAAAAGTATATAAAAATCCTAACACTATCTCATCTACCCACTGATCATTATGGTACCTAAGCAGTCAAGTTACCATAGAAATGAACTATTTTGACATTTCAAGAAACATTGAAACTGGATATGGGGGATTGGTCCTTGGTAATTCAACATTTTCTAGAAGAAAATACTCAAAAATATGGGCTTTCTGAGGGAATGTTAGTTTTTTATATAATTCCATTAAAATATCAGCAAAAAAAGGATGGTGAGAGGTCTAATAGTTAATTTGCAGGGTCTAGAAGATGCTTTTAGGGGAAATAGAAAAAATGACCTCATTGTCATGGGAACTGACAACCCTTTGACTGGGCAGATATATAAGGTGGAACCAAACAGAGAACTCATGGAAAAAGTGAGTCTTGGGGAAAACAAATTGTGGGAGAAAGGATTCCTAGACACTTAATTCATCACTTTTATCCAAGTATTTTTTCTTTGCCCAATTATGGAGCTCATAGAGATCAAATTCTAACTACAATTTTATACAGGGTATCTATTAAGGGGGATTTATCAAAATCTAGGACTGGGGGAATAAGGGGATTCGAATCTGTGATCTACCCTCCTTTACAGTTTGACATTTTGGAAGATAAACACAGGGAAAGGGAGAACATGCTAGAGAAAATGTGATAGAAGAAAACCTGACAGAAAAAGGTCTGAAGAAGAGGGTTGCCGTGAAAAAATGTTGACTATATGCAAGGAATTTGTTGTTGAGGAATGAAAATTGGTAGCAGTTCATTCTTCATCCTACAGGATCAATGGCGAGCCAAAAAGGAATGAAGTATTTCCCCTAAGGATTTATTATAATAGTATAATTAGTTGTGTAACAACATCATTAACGACTATGGAGTGGAGAGGATTTATTGGTAAAATGGGTAAGGCAGGGCAATTTAATAACATAACATTCAATTAGAAATTGGAGGAAGTTTTTAACGTTGAATGGGAAATGACATGGAGGGGAGTGATGTGACAAGACAGGTGGCAGAGGCAGAGTGGCAGAGCGTCAATGGGTATGTGTCAGGATATGAGTGGTGAAGGGGGTAGACACATGGTGGGAGGCGAGTGGCAGATGGACAAGCTATTGGCGGGAGAGTGAAGGTGGTATTTCGAGGGGGTGGGTGTAGGTAGTAAGCGAAATAGGGAGGGTACCCCTCAAAATTCCCCAATCACTACCACCCTAGCCTAGGGAGTTTTGGCTGAAACAATGTCCCCCCCGTGTTAACTATTAGGAATGTGGGTGGGTGGGGGGTGAAAACACCCCAGCATCATAGATCTAGGCAGAGTAAATAGCCACCATTGATTCTAGCATGACTTTGATTTGCAAAGCAAAAAAATAACTTTCTCGTATTATGTTACATCAAATAGATAATAAAATCACATAAAACGTAAATACCAAGGTTTTTTAAGCCTTATACATCTGCATTTTTTGGAACATAAAAGTGCCATTTTAGCTGCTCACTATAGGGATTCGTTTTTTTCTTTATTTTTCTAGTCTCTATTCATTTTTTTTCACATATATATCATTTTTTTATCCCCTATTTTATTTTCTTGTTATTTCTTTTTCTCTTTTCTCTTTTTTCTTTTTTCTATTTTTCTTTTCTATATCATCTTTTATTTTCTTTTCTTCTTGTTCTTTTGAAATTTTGAAAATAATTTGCAGAATGAAATCATTATATACAACATCTCATGACATGAAAATCAATATATAATCATCAATTGATCCTATAAATTGTAGCACCCTAACAGCCACCACATCTCTTCTCAGAAATGAGCTACCATCGCTCGAGCTAGTCTATTTCCATTTATGTTTGTAAGCATATTTCAGTATTTGATATTAATGAAATGAAGTGTTATTTCTACTACATCTCTATATTTATGGTTATATTTGTGATTTGTTGCATTCTGGCTCAATTTTGGATCAATGTTGTTAGAGCGGTATGCTCTTTCTCTGTTTTTCTTTGCATATCCCCAACGAGGTCAGGATATAGGTAGTTAGGGCTCGAATTGGTAGAACCTTTGCAAGACTAGTTTTGCAAATCTCGATGGTCTCCCATAGTAGAAGAGAATAAAGAAGAGGGGGCAGGAGATCCTTTCAAAATATTTCTCGAAGAAGCCCTTGAGCGACACAGGAACGCGATGATGGACAACTTTTCATAGATCCTTCAGCGACTACCCAAATGTGACGCATCTTCTTTTAGTAGCCACTCTGAAAGTGCCACACCCTTTAAGGTATAGTTTAAATTCGACATCCTCATATTTGAAGGTCATATATATTTGAACGTCATAGATAAATGGTTAAATCTGCTAGAAGGATATTTTTTTGTTCATGATTTTTCCATCCGGGAAAGGATTACTTTTGCACTTTTAAAAGCCACCCTCCACATCATAGACTGGTTGGAAACCTATTGTGAGCAAAAGGACAAAAGTACACCTTCGCTATTTTCAGCCGCACCCACTTTGGATTCATTTTGGGATGCCATCAAGGAGCATTACTGCCCTGTCGGGAGCTATTAGGATAAGTACTTAAAGTGGACCACGTTGCGGTAGGGAAAGGACCAAGACATGCCAAAGTTTACCAATGTCTTTCATACCCTTCACATGAAGTTGGGTATCAAGGATTCTAAGCGACATTTGGTACTAAAATACCATGGTTGTCTACAAAAATACATTCAGGATGATATGGATTTCTTGGACATCTCCTCGCTTAGCACAACGTACTGATATGATGTCAAGATTGAGAAGAATTTTAAATAGGAGAAGTGAGACTTTGAGTCTGCGAATCCGAAGAAAGGGAAAGGTGCCCCCAAACTATAGAGCAAAGGAAAAAGCAAAGGCGGGGTCACCCAAGACAAAGAAGGACACAAGGAAGTGGTGTGAGATCCATAAGAGATTCACTCACAACACAAGTGAGTGTCGAGCTAGACAGTCACTGGTGGCTGAGCTGAAGGCTTTAGAATCAGACACATGTTTTGACTTTGAGTTAGAACCCAAAAAGGGGAATGACAGAGGGAATCAAATCATTGACATAGAGCCCAATGCCACTGTAGCCACCACCAAGATCCTGAAAAATGAGCTTAAAGATCTATAGGAGGGGGAATGCCTCTTCCACTCATAGATGTGGGTGAATGGTTCTTCGTTGTAGTTCATTGTCAAAAGAAGGAGCCAAAAGAACCTCATTTCAGTAGATATCATGAAGCGGCTGGGTCTACATACTATATCTCATCCACATCCATACACCATTAGGTGGCTTCACCAAGGACGAGATATCTGCATTAGCAAGAAGTTTTGACTTCCCTACATCATCAAGCCCTTCACAGATGAGGTACTATGTGATGGTGCTCCTCTTGAAGTTTTTGATGTATTATTAGGACAACCATACTTGTGGAAGCGATATGTTTTACATGAGTCTAGACCTCGCTCTGTTATTATCACTTTGGGCAACAAGTTGTACAGGATACCAGACGTAGCCTAGCATATCACCATCCCTTTAATATCTACAAAGAAATGTAGTAAGATCATTTCACAGACCATGAAATTTGTTTTCTTTATGATTCACCCTCCGGGTAAGAAGAATATTGTGGCCATAACTTCCAAACAGGGCTCCTCCACATAGCAGTTGTAGATAGACAAGGTTGTGGAGGAGTACAGGGACATTTTTGCCTCACCTATGGAGGCACCTTTGCACTGTCAAGTAAAGCATTCCAACAATCTACCCCAAGGCACGTCGCTACCCAACAAACCAATCTATGGATGCTCTGTTCTAGAGATCGATGAGATCAAGAGGCAAATTCAAGAGTTGTTGGAGAAAGGGCACATCAGTCCAAGCTCATCACCCTGTGGGAGCCCAATTGTATTGGTACAGAAGAAGGGCAAGACATGGAGACTCTGTATTAACTATCAGGTGCTGAAAAAATCATTATCTAGAATAGGTACCCAATCCCATGGATTAATGACCTTCTGGACGAGTTCAAGAGGGCCAAATATTTCAACAAGATTGACTTGAAGTTTGGTTACCACCAGGTGCCTATCAAACCCTTTGATGTGTGGAAGACCACCTTAAAATAGAAGGAGGGCCATTTCAAATGGTTTTTCATGCCTTTTGGGTTGAAGAATGCCCCAAAAACCTTCATGCAGTTAATGGACGACATCTTACAACCCTTTGCCAATGAACTTGTGGTGGTGTATTTAGATGACTTCTTGATCTTTAGTTAGAGTTGGGAAGAGAACCTCCACCATATTCGACAGGTCCTCCAAACCCTGTGACAACACAAGTTGTATGCCAATCTGGAGAAATGAACTTTTAGCATGACCAAGGTTTAATATCTGGGGTATATCATTGATTAGCAGGGTGTGCATGTGGACCGAGTCAATATACCAGTCATTCAGGATTAGCAAAACCCCAAACACTCTAAAAGGGCTTCGCAACTTTCTAGGCCTTTCCAATTTCTACCACAAGTTTTTGTTGGGGTTCTCACATATCACTTGGACTTTAAGTTAGGTCACCAAGGGCAGAGCGAAAGAAAATTTCTTTTGGTACGAGACCCAACAAAATGCGTTTGTTGAGTTGAAGCAGTGCCTCTTCTCTGCACTAGTTCTCACATTACTAGACCTGTATCCACCATTTAAGATTGAGAAAAATGCGTCTCACTATGCTATTGGTGCAGTTCTTACTCAACAGGGGTATCCAGTGGCTTACCATAGTAAGACACTTCAGATACACAAGACACTCCCAAGAATTTAAGTATACACAGGATATTCCAATATGTAGTCAAATTAGGGGTTTTGTTTAGTATTCCATGAACACATGTGATATGTCTGAGGTTCATTGAGTGAAGCCCCCGTGGATAGAATTTAATGTATTTATGGGAATTAAAATAGGAAAAAATATATTTAGGGTAAAATACTACCCTTTCTCTATTGCATCCTTTTCAAAATGTCTATACATAAACGAATAGTAGTTGTGTTTTTTACTAATTTATGTTTTATTTTGATTCAAGAATTGTTTACGGTGTTCAAAATTCATCAAAAAAGGGGGTCTCCCCAATTTCAAGTCTCATTTACATCTCACACCATTTGGAATAGGAGCCTCATCCAAAGTATCGACCCGATTTCCATGTATTCTCATAACTTTTCCTTAGCTTTAGCTATCAGCAAGATAGAGAAGCTTGTATGTGCCTTTACAAAAATCAAGTAAGTGTGTCTGGTGAATGTTTGGTTGCAAGTGTATCAAAGTTATTCTACTATGGAGGGAGGAAAGGTGAGCTTCTAAGAGAAAGGTAATAGTACCACCCTAGTATAGGCGCACACTAGTGAAAATATAACCACCTAACATCAAGAAGAATAGTCCACATAGATGCGGTGATTGTTACAACCATTACAAGGCGTTTTTAATTAGATAAGAACTAAAATAACCGAAATAGTTTAACTAATTTAGTACAGATGAAAGAAAACATGAATCATAAATATTCACAGAATAGTCTTACAAATATTTACAATCCATGCATGAAAATTTGACGACCATCAGGCTTCAAGTATTAAGTAAAAGTCCCAAGATACATGAATACAACAAGCATCACTAGCTCCAATACTGGAGCATTGGAACCATGAATTACTCCCAAAAAATACTAATTTTGTCTCTTTGAAGCATTATGGGAGAAGCCAAGGTGAAAAGTCCTTTGTTTGGACCATGAGGGTGTAGATATAACAAATGGGGTGATCCTTCACCTCCCTTGTGACTCTTGGGTTACCCTCATGATTGTTCAACTTCTCTATGACCTTTTTACTTCCTACATGACTTTTCACATTACATGAATGACTCTTGAACTTCCACTTTACATTATATTTGTCCAATATTGAACTACATATTCCAAAAAATGATGTGGCACATGATGACTCATGACACTGATGACATGGACTTGCATGAGGACATGACAATGTCAAGCCATTCTTTGTTGTTACCTGCTTTGTGTCTTCTAAAATATCGATCAAGATCTTCTTCTTTGTCCTCCAAATGGCTTAGAGATGAGGAGTATTCAATGGAACTTTATCTCCAATTGTTGTCTCAATTTGATGTCCCTTTTCTTTCTCTTGATTGATCAACTTGTCCTTGCAGCTAATAAAGTGTCTTCTGTCATGGCCTCCTTCTCCATCTCCTTCATCATCATCTTTTCATGGTATGACATAGTACCTTCTTCTGCAATTAACTCATGACAAGATGATGTTAGTCTGATAAACCCCTAGTTTAATATGTTGCATGATGATCCACTAACTAAGCTGGAACAGGTGACAGGCTAAGTGAGAAGCTCAATAACTGTGCAATTGTGCAGCTCAAGAAGTCAAGGGTCAAGCTTGAGCCTTGAGAAAATGCAATGTGCAGTTCAAGCTAGATTGAGGAAGAAGATTGCGCATTTTGGGAGCTCAGTGAGCTGGGCTGAGGGGTTGAGCACTGATTCAACCAACTGTGTATTTATGAAATGAAGTGGAGATTGGGTGATTGCAAAATTGCATGGTTCAATAGCTCAAGGCTAAGGCACTAAGTTTTTCCATGTTAAATTTGGGTCTTCCTACTCAAATTATGGAAGTTATGTTTTAGCATTGAGTTTTTCCATCTCAAATCATTTAGCGCTATTCAGTGAAGAATACACAAACCATTTTCTTTTCCTTCTTTTTGAATATTTAAAAAGAGAATGAAAATATCACTTATTTGAGTTTCTTGCAGGTTGCTTATGAAGCAGCTCAATCTCAACTTATGGATGTTGTACACACTGGCGTGATTCCCATACACAAGTTATCCATTATGAACCTTTGATGATATTTCATTTGATTTGATATAACAAATTTGTTGACATCGTTTTTTTTTGTTTTTGCTTTAGGTCAATTTTGATGTAAAGACAGAGTATGAGATGATTCAAAACTACAAAGTGTTGCAGGATGTGTTCAACAAGCTGAAGATTAGCAATGTATGGTTGTCCTGGAGATTTTTCTTTCTTCTCATAAGTTGGTAATTATAATGAAAGAGTTGGTGAATGTAACTCTGTTTTGATTTTGAGCTGGTGAGACTAGGGTCTTGAAGCAAAATGATGGAAGCAAAAAATAGAATTACATATCTCACTCCAAAGCACCACTGGTTTGAAGTGAGAAACTTATTTTTAAATTTATATTTTCTACATTTCATAATAATAATATGAGATTCAAGAAAAAATTATTATATGCATGACAACTTCATTTTTTTTACTTTAAAATAACCCACATGCATAGAGATTTATTTAATAGTCGTTAAAAATATGGCAAGATGGATCGAATAGTTTCTATGCCTTGTTAAGATTAGATATGGGCTTGATTTGTATATGCAAGGGTGAGTTTGATTTATGAATTAGAAGAAGAAATGTAAATTAAGGATACAAAAACATATTTAATGATTTCATACTACAATTGGGTTGTCTAAGTCCTCCATTACTATCTCCTTTCATTTGTTTCGATTTCTTTTAGTTATGTCTAAACATTTTAGGGACATTGTTTTCTGTGCTTTATGCATTATTGCAAGTGCTCCCATTCCACACATTTTGTTTTGTTATGCTCCGTTGTGTTCTATAGCTAATGTAGTCTTATATATCATGTTTGGTAGCTATGTTTGTACCATGTTAGATATAGGCCTAGTGCTATCTTTATTGTTAGAGAGGAAATACACTGAAGGGATTAGTTCTTTTATTACTTTCAGGAAGCCACCAGGATGGATCTAATATGAGGTTTCATGTAGTACATTGATGTTAACAAACTAGTAAAGGGCCACCCACTTGACAATATAGAATTCATGCCATGGTTAAAGAGATATTGTGATTTGATAAATGGTGGAGTCATGAATAGGTACCTTCTTTCTCTTTTTTGTTGTCCTTATTTCCAATTCCTTTTGGATTTTATCAAATTACACTGGGCATAATTGTTTATATGTCAATGATAACATTTTTTTAATTGGTGGTTTATTTTTTTCTTCATCAGTTACAATACACTCAAATGGAGAAAGTATTGCAAAGGTGGAAAATACTTTAACAAGAAGGCAGCTCCAGCAAACCCTTCAAGAAAGGGAACTACATTGGGGTCTAGAATGGCCTGAGTTTTTGATGGGGATTTCAAAATTAATTTGTACCTTAAAGGGTGTGGCATTTCCAGAGTAGCTGTTGGAAGTCGATGCTTCGCTTCTAGGTAGCCGCTGAAGGATCTGGGCAAAGCTGTCTATCATCGCGTTCCGTTGTCGCTCAAGGGCTTCTTCGAGAAAGATTTTGATAGGATCTCTTGCCCCCTCGTCTTTCTTCTCATCCGCCATGGGAGGCCTTCGGGATTTGCGAGGCTGGTTTTGCAAAGGTTCGAGCAGTTCAAGCCCTAACGCCTTATATCCTGACCTCGTTGGGGACATGCAAAGAAAAACAAAGAAAAAGAAAACTGCTTTAATACCATTGATCCGAACTTAAACAGGAATGCAACAAATTACAGAGATAACCATAAACAGAGATGTGCAACGGAAATAATACTTCATTTCATTAATCTAAAATATTGAAATATGCTTACAAACAGTGATGGAAATAAACCAGCTAGGGCGATGGTAGCTTATCTCTAAGAAGAGATGTTGTGGCTACATGCCTCTGAACTGTCTTATAATGAGGCTCAAGGGCATTTTTATTATTGAACAATAAGAGAAAACCATAAACAACCAAAACCCTAACCCGAGGAGATGTAACACCAAGCGTTTGTGGGCCCCGTTGGGGTGAGTTGGACAACCAACTTCCTGGGGTTGCGAATTGGTCATATTATCTCCATTTGACGCGCATGATAGCCCATTGGAAAGATATCTCCGAGGACTACGACGGAAAAGACGATTTTTTTACACAAAAGTTCCCAAAAAACATCATTTAGGGCCTCAAAACAGCTCCAAAAGTTTAGGACCCGAAAAACTGCTAAAAATAGTAAATTGTGCTACAATTACGGAAACTGAAAAAATGAAAGAGACAGTTGCGGGGGTCCAAATGGGATAGGTGGGTGGCCACCAAACATCCACCTGGATCATTCCTCCCCCCTTAGGAAGCAATGGTCCCCCATTGCTGAGTCCTCCCTGAGATTGAGGAAGCTTCTGCTGAGCTGGGTCTTCTAGTGAGTTGTTCTGCAATCTCTGATGTGTCCAGAAATGGTGGGAAGCATGGTCGACGGCGGTCCACATTGAACACTCGGTTCAAGAAAAGGAGTGGAGGAATGCTAGGCTTCAAAACATTGTTGCCCGTAGCCTTGTTACTGGTGTAAGGACCATGTCGAAGTGGCCTAAGTTTCTGATCGGTTTTGGTAAGGTGTTCTCTATGCAGATGTAACCAAACTTTGTCACCCACCTGAAACTTGTGTGGTACCCCTATGGGTAAGGAGAAGTTGTTCTTGTGTTCTGTCATGACTGTATCCCTCTGTTGTTGCTGCTGCGTGGAGGAACCCTTTGCGAGGGTCATGGATGCAACAACGATCTTCCCCTTACTTTGGGAGCGAACCAAATAGAAAATAAATTTCCTAGTCTGTGAGATGATCTTGTTGCCTTTCTTAGCAGTGATCAAAGAGGTGGCGATAGGTGGAGCTACCTCTGGTATCCTGTATAATGAATTATTCAAATAAATAATGACAGCACGAGGCCTTGTCTCATACACAGCATGTTGCCTCCACAAGTATGGCTAACCTAATAGTACATCACAAACATGCAGAGGTGTAACATCACACAATACCTCATCTGTGAAGGGCTTGATGTTGTAGGGAAGGCGGCACTGCTGGAAAACTTTGAGATCTCGTCCTTCATGAAGCCACCCGATACTATATGGCTGTGGGTGTGGTGTAGTTGGTAGGCCCAATCGCTTCATGACCTCTGCTGAAATGAGGTTCTTTTGGCTGCCACTATCGACAATGAATTGCAGCAGCGAACCCTTCACCCACATCTGCGAGTGGAAAAGACGTTCCCCCTCCTCTGGATCTTCGGGCTCATTTTTCTGGATCTTGGTGGTGGCAACAGTGGTGCTGGGCTCCGCATCAATGATCTGCTTCCCTTTGCCATTCCCCTTGTCAGGTTCTGGCTTAGGGTCAGAACATGCATCTGATTCGGAAGCCTTCAACTCGGCCACCAACCACTGCTTGGTCCGACACTCACTTGTGTTATGAGTGGGACCCTTGTGGAACTCACACCACTTTCCTGTGTCCTTCTTTGGCTTCGTGGTGTTGTTCTTTTCTTGCAGCTTCGACATATTGTCTTGGGTCACCCCACCTTGGCTTTGTCCTTTGGGCTTCGGATTTGCAGATCCAAATTCTCGCTTTTTCTATTTGAACTTTTTCTCGATTTTGACAGCGTATCGGTACACCATGCCAAGTGAGGAGATGTTCAGGAACTCCATCTCTTCCTAGATGTATCTGTGTAGGCAATCGCGGTATTTGAGTACCAGATGCAGCTCAGAATATTTGATACCCAATTGTGTGCGAAGGGTATGTAAAATATTTGTGAACTTTGGCACATCTTGGTCTCGTCCCTGCCGTAGTGTGGTCCATTTGATGTATTTGTCCTCATAGATTTTGACAGGGTAGTACTGCTCCTTGATGGCATCCCAGAAGTCATTCCAGTCGGTGCGGCTAAAATTAGTGAGCCTGTACTTTCATCCTTCTGCTCGCAGTAGGTTTTCCACAAGTCCTTGACATGGGGGGCTACTTTGAGAAGAGCGAAAACAATCTTTTCCCTAATTGAAAATTCATGAACAGAAAAATACCCATCTAGCAGATTTAACCATTTATCTATGGTATATGCATCTATTTCACCCTCAAAGATGGGGATTTCAAAATTAACTTGTACCTTAAAGGGTGTGGCATTTCCAGAGTAGCTGTTGGAAGTCGATGCTTCGGTTCTGGGTAGCCGCTGAAGGATCTGGGCAAATTTTTCCATCATCGTGTTCCGTTGTCGCTCGAGGGCTTCTTCGAGAAATATTTTGATAGGATCTCCTGCCCCGTCATCTTTCTTCTCATCCACCATGGGAGGCCGTCGGGATTTGCGAGGCTGGTCTTGCAAAGGTTCGACCAGTTCAAGCCCTAACTCCTTATATCCCGACCTCATTGGGGACATGCAAAGAAAAACAAAGAAAAAGTAGACTGCTCTGATACCACTGATTCGAACTTAAACCGGAACGCAAAAAATTAGAGAGATAACCATAAACACAGATATGCAGCGGAAATAATACTTCATTTCATTAATGTAAAATACTGAAATATGCTTACAAACAGTAATGGAAATAAACTAGCTAGGGCGATGGTAGCTTCTCTTTGAGAAGAGATGTGGTGGCTACATGCCTTTGAACTGTCTTACAATGAGGCTCAATGGCCTTTTTATTATTGAACAATAAGAGAAAACCCTAAACAACAAAAACCGTAACCCGAGGAGATGTAACACCAAGAGTTTGTGGGCCCTGTTGGGGTGAGTTGGACAGCCAACTTTCTGGGGTCGGGAATTGGTCATATTATCTCCGTTTGACGCGCATGATAGCCCATTGGAAAGATCTCTCCGAGGACTACGACGAAAAAGGCGATTTTTTATAGAACAATTGTTGGTGGTAGCTTTCCCAAAAAACGTCATTTAGGGCCTCAAAACGGCTCCGAAAGTTTAGGACCCGAAAAACTGCTAAAAATAGTAAATTGTGCTACAATTACGGAAACTAAAAAACTGAAAGAGACAGCTGCGGGGGTCCAAATGGGATAGGTGGGTGGCCACCAACATCCACCTGGATCAATAACTCTAGTCATATATTTTTTTGTTAATGGATTTTTTCTGCACGAGTTAAATGGAGTGAAAAAAATCAGAGTTTGATACTTATCATTTGAGAAGATAGTTTCAAAAATAAAAAGGATTCAATATGTTGCTGATGATATTTTAGTTATAATTGTTGAGGCATAATAAATAATATACAATTCATACAATCCATCTGATAAAAACGATGAGAACAAAGAAAGGAGAGAGATCAACAAACATAAATCAGTAGCGACACCTGAGGTGGAAGATGTTGTGAAGTCTAGTCTTTCTCCTTGACAACGACAAAACTCATGTGAAGAGTCCAACAAAGTAGATATTTACGTGAGTAATTTGCCTTTGAAGATGTTTTAATTAGATAAAATAATTTCCTATCTGATTCAATATCTGGAGGAATCTTATCAACACTGGTATGATCCATGCAGAGAGATCTCTTCTTTCACTGAATGGATATGGGTTGCAAGGATTGGGTAAAATTCTGTTGTGAACAAACAATTTGTCATGTGAAAATCTTCTCTTTTAATTGTTCTAATGAAATTTTTGTCGATGAGATATTATTATAGTGATATGCCAATTTCAAATGGTTAACATGATTTTGATATAGCTTCATGATGGTCGTTTATCATATTTCGTGAGCTTAAATTCAACTGAAATCAGGACCCATGATACTACCTTACAGGTTCTCATAATAGATTTATATTCTTCTAGGTCTTAATTGTTTTTTAATAAAATACATTATTTTTTTCTTAGGGATTTGTTAACCTTCAAATCTCCCTTGAAATATGTTGTTTTTTTATTTTCTCACACATTTAGTGTATTAACTTCTATTAATAACCAGCCTAGATCCATCTTAACTCTAGATCTATTAAGCGCTGAGAGGGATCAAATCTCTGGAGGTGAAAACCTCTTTTTTTGAGTGCAAAACTTGAGGAAAGGTTTGTACCTCAGGAGATTTGATCCCTCTCTCCGCTTGATAGACCCAGATTTAAGATGGATCTAGGTTCAGTCATGTGCTGCCAAAGAAAATCTAATGAACATATGATTAATTTTATCAATAATACGTAAATTCATCTAATATTAATATAATCATTTTAAATATGCTAAATATGTTAAATATCTCTCAGATTAATGTGGTCATTTTAATTTTAAATTTTCTTAGTTACCTCACTTTGTTGAGATAATAAATATTGTTAATAACTTTAACGATGAAAAATGATGAAATAAAAATTTTGAATGTAAATTGACAATGTCATAGTGTTGAATGATAGAAAATGTGAATAATAAGAATATAGTCAATTACAAATAATCTTCATTGTGATTAATCTCAAACTATTTTCTTCTACTATTCTTATTGTCACCCTTGTTACTTTTGTCATGTTTTCATATCGATTATATTAAAAGGACAGGTTGAATTGTAAACCATTTAAATCTTTATCTCGAACTATTGTACTAAACACCATTCCTTGTCTCTGTTTCTCTCTAATATTAATAGGTTGAATTAGTATAACACAAAAATCAATGTACATTATCAATAATTTTTTGTGCTTACACTTAAATCAATGCACAATGTTAATCCAATCACTTTACAATTAATGTACCATCATACATCCAATTACATCAAATCAGAGATTGACATCTACACTCAAATCAATGCATCTAATGCAAGCAATCAAATAAGATTAGAAAACAACAATTACATTGAAATCAATGCATCTAATGTAAGCAATCAAATGGGATTAAAAATCAACACTTACACTCAAATCAATGCATCTATTGTAAATAAGCAAATAGGACTATAAACCAACATCTACACTGAAATCAATGCAGCTAGTGCAGGTAAGAAAACTTGATTATAAACCAGCATCTACACTAAAATAAATGCATTTATTGCAAGCAATCAAATAGGATTAGAAATCACCATCTACAATGAAATCAATGCATTTAGTGCAAGAAATCAAATAGGATTAGAAATCATCTGCATTGAAATCAATGCATCTAGGGAAAGCAATCAAATATGATTAGAAATCAATATCTACATTGAAATCAATGCATCTAGTGCAAGTAATCAAACATGATTAGAAATCACCATCTACACTAAATTCAATGCATTTAGTGCAAGCAATCAAATAGGATTAGAAACCATCTACAGTGAAATCAATGCATCTAGTGCAAGAAAACAAATATCATTAGAAATCAACATCTACACTAAAATCAATGCATCTCCCCCAATTACAAATAGTCTTCATTGTGATTAATAACAAACTATTTTCTTCTACTATTTTTATTCTCACCCTTGTTACTTTTGTCATATTTTCATATCGGTTGTCATGTTTTCATATCAATTACATGAAAAGGATAGGTTGAATCATAAACCATTTAAATCTTTAGCTCGAGCTATTATAGTAAACATCATACCTTCTCTCTCTTTCTCTCCAATATTAATAGGTTGAATTACTATAACACAAAAATCGATGTACATTGTCAATAATGTTTTGTTCTTACACTAAAAGCAATGCACAATGTTAATCCAATCACTTTAAAAGTAACGTGACATCATACATCCAATTACATCAAATAAAAAATCAACATCTACCCTGAAATCAATGCATCTAATGCAAGCAATAAAATAAGATTAGAAAACAACATTTACACTAAAATAAATGCATCTAATGTAAGCAATCAAATGGGATTATAAATCAACATTTACACTCAAATCAATGCATCCAGTGCAAATAAGAAAATAGGATTATAAACCA
Source organism: Pinus taeda (assembly GCA_000404065.3). Classification (NCBI taxonomy): domain Eukaryota; kingdom Viridiplantae; phylum Streptophyta; class Pinopsida; order Pinales; family Pinaceae; genus Pinus; species Pinus taeda. Next base: position 45,565 of record APFE031418632.1, on the reverse strand, counting down.
ACATCTATACTGAAATCAATGCATCTAGTGCAAGTAAGAAAATAGACTTATAAACCAACATTTACATTGAAATCAATGCATCCATTGCAAGTACTCAACTAGGATTATAAACCACCATATACATTGAAATCAATGCATCTAGTGCAAAAAAACAAATAGGATTATAAAATGACATCTACACTGAAATTAATGCATCTAGTGCAAGTAAGCAAATAGGATTATAAACCAACATCTACACTGAAATCAATGCATCTATTGCAAGAAATCAAATACGATTAGAAATTACCATCTACACTAAAATCAATGCATTTATTGCAAGAAATCAAATAGGATTAGAAATCGTCTACATTGAAATCAATGCATTTAATGCAAGAAATCAAATAGGATTAGAAATCACGATCTACACTGAAATCAATGCGTTTAGTGCAAGCAATCAAATAGGATTATAAATAATCTACATTAAAATCAATGCATCTAGTGCAAGAAATCAAATATCATTAGAAATCAACATCTATACTAAAATCAATGCATCTAGTGCAAACAATCAAATAGGATTAGAAATCACCATCTACACTGAAATCAATGCATCTAGTGTAAGAAACCTTCTTTTCTCTCCCCCTCGCCATCTATATCTATATCATCTTCCATCCCTCCTTATTTTTCTCTCTATCTCAACCCCCCAAACACACACACTCTCTCACTCCATATCTATCAATATCTTTATCCCTCCCTCCCTCTGTCCATCTCTCACTTCTTCCCTCTCTCCACTTTCCATCTATATCTCTATCTCCTTTTGCCTCTCTATATCACCCTCAAAACATACACTCTCTTTCTCCAATCTATCTATCTATCTCTCCCTCCTCCTCCTCCTCTCTCTCTCTCTCTCTCTCTCTCTCTCTCTCCCCCCCTCTTCTATCTCTCTTACCTCCCATTTTTCCCTCTCCCTCTCTCTCTCTCCACTTGTCACTCTCTATGTCTTTCTTCTTCCCTCCTTCTCTACTCCTCCAAATCCATCTCTCTATCCCTTGTCACTCCCTCTCTCTCTCCACTTCTCACTCTCTAGGTATTTCTTCTTCCCTCCCTCTCTCCCCCGTCCAACTCCATCTCTCTATCCCTTGTCACTCCCTCTCTCTCTCTCTCCACTTCTCACTCTTTATCTCTTTCTTCTTCCTTCCCTCTCTCATCCTTCAACTCCATCTCTCTATCCCTCCCTCTCTCCTCCTCTCTCGCAAATACTCTCTCTCATCCTTCCTCTCTCTCCCTTTCTCTCCTACCTTCATCTATCTTCTCCCATATATATATATCTCTCTCTCTCTGCCCTCCAATCCTCTCGCTATCTTCCTCTCTCTCTCTCTCATTCTCTCTCTCCCCCCTACATCTTTGTGTCTCCATCTCCCTCTTTACCCTATCTACTCTCTCTCTCTCTCTCTTTCTCTCTCTCGCTCTCTTATTTCCTCCTCTCCCCTCTTCTTCATTTATCTTATTCTTCTTTGCCACTACCCTTATCTCTCCACTCTATCACTCTATGTCTTTTTCTCCGTCCCATATATATCTAAAGTTAATTTATAATATCATGATTATTTATATATTTGAATATAACAAATTTTATTTTTATTAATCCAATTATTAAATATAAATTAATATTTAATAAATTAATATGATATTATATTTAATAATATAAAATTTAATTTTTTTAATTTAATATTAGGGTTATTAATTTTTTTTGTATGGTATTAATAATAATTTGGCCCATGGTATTGGTCCACGCGCTTGGTATATAATTAGATGTTGATTTCTAATCCTATTTGATATATTTTTATTTATTTACCATAGCTATTTGTACCTATTTTATATTTATTTATTTACCATACCTCTTTTTTTAGTGTTCCTAAACCTTTTTATATTTTAAATATCTCTTTTTTTAGTGTTCCTAAACCTCTTTATATTTTAAATATCTCTTTTTTTAGTGTTCCTAAACTTCTTTATATTTAAATTTATATTGTGTTTATACATAATAATAATTAGATTGATTTTTCAAATGTTAAATGTTAAACGTTATGTTTACATTTACTTGTTTACATGAGATCTACCCCATACTGGCTATGGTTATGGGTCCAATATGGAGAAGGACAGGATAATTTATTATTATAGAAATGTCAAGAAACAATGTTGGTGATTTCTATTATAGAAATCTCCATCAAACAGTTATGCCATTACATCTAGTAGTTGACTTGAAGTGTACTGGTATTAGTCAATCTAGAAATTAGTGAAAATAATCCAATAGTAAAGGCTTTCATAAACATTGATATGGATCAATATATCCTTGCTAATTACTTGTTTGTTTATTAGACATGTATATAAAGGGAATATATATAGTTATATTTCACAATAAGGGTTTATATATATATATAAAAGAGTCAAAAATTTAATAAAAAAATCAAATTTATATAATCATTAAATGATTAAAAGAGAATAAATTAATAAATATTCTATTTCAATGTTTTATAAAAAAAATCCGCAAACAAATATGAATAAAGTTCATTTTATATATTTTCATGTTATTCATTATATATATGCAAATTTTTTACAAAGGGAGTGTGGTATGAAGTTTGTTATGAGTCTTATCTTTGCAATAGGATTTATCTAGATTTTGATATGGTGGTGAAAGTAGCTAAAATGGACATATGAAGTGATTGTTTTTATATATACAAGTTACAAGTAACTTTATTAAATCTTTTGACAACTTGATGTTGTAAATAAACATT
>APFE031418632.1:9462-25402 GCA_000404065.3 Pinus taeda | reverse complement strand
TAGAACATTGCAGGACTCAAGAACAGGTTGCAGACATCTTGACAAAGCCATTGGATCAGAAAAGCTTTGAATTTTTAAAGAAGTGTCTGGGTATGAACGAATGCCCAGCAGTTGAAATTAAAGGGGAGTGTTGAAAATCTAATTTCAACGCAGCCGTACCAACCCCGAAACCATAGAAGCAAAACCATAAAACCACCGGTAAGTTTCTCGGAACAGCTTTTGCGTGAAGTGGTTTCCGTACATAGGCGCTCCGAGAAAGTTCAAGTGTTGACGCGTGGCTGAGGCGTGACATCACCCTCTGACAATTTCTCGAAAGGTAAATGTCGATCAAAAAGGTTCTTCCGATATCTCCTCCGCCATCTGATCTGCTCCATCGCTCTCCACCGTCGATTGCTCCAAGCTGCATACGACCAACATTAAAAGCTACGGCCAACATTAAAAGCTTGGCGTGGAGTAAAATCGAGTTTCATTTTGACCATACCTTCATTAAATAATTGTCATATGCGTAGGTGGATTTTTAATTTTTTTTACGGCATGTATGGGCGTGAATTAAATAATGGCATGGGCAATGTCATATAGTTTTAATTTTATTGCTTTTTAATTATTCACCGGCGTAAGTTTGTTTTTAGAGAGCAAGTAAAACATTTTTTTTTGTCAATTTGGTAAGTGGGAAATGGAAACGCACAGCAGTGCGAAGAGGTGAATGAAGAAAACCAGGGGAAGCATGTATCAAAAAACCATGAATTGTTTCACACAGCATTGAAAAAGGGAAAAGTAAGTTTTGGTGAATATGTAATTTTTCACACAGCAATGTATTGATCCTTTTATTTCTTTTACAACAATAAATCCGTGTAATCTTTGTGTGAATGAAGAAAACCAGGGGGAAGCATGTATCAAAAAACCATGAATTGTTTCACACAGCATTGAAAAAGGGAAAAGTAAGTTTTGGTGAATATGTAATTTTTCACACAACAGTGTATTGATCCTTTTATTTCTTTTACAACAGTAACAGCAGTGAATGTAAATGAAATTTTTACACACAGTGGTGTAAAATTTCAAAAAAGACAGACTAATTTTGTTGAAATGTTTTGGTGAATCCCTATGAAAGAAGATGAATATGCATGAGTGATTTTTATTTTAATGAATAGAAAATCTTTTATGGTGGTGCAATACTCTCTTCTGAGTAATTTTTTTTAAAAGCTTCCCTGTGCAAAAAGATCATAGAGTAAAGGAAACAGAGCATTGCCTCTGTGTGCTTGAATTTTTTTTTGTTTCTGGGATTTTCCCAGAAAAATCCCCAACATTAATGGTTGTGGTGTTGGAACGTTGCCTAACCATTATACGTTTTCCGAGAGGACAGGAGGCTGAGTATACTACAAGTGTGTCAAATACTAGAAGGTGAACCTCCTATCCCTGACGTCCATATGGATTTGGTTAGCGTTAATAGCTTTGGTGGTACTCCTCATCCGCAGGACAGGCTTCTTCAAGAAATTCAGAGCGGAAACCGATCAAACGGATGGCTCGGTTCGACCTCTGTAGTTTAGAATCCTCAACTACAAGTCCAGTTCTAGTTTAGAAATCCAAATGAACCAAATAAATTGAACCAAATAAGTAAACACGTAGTTTAGAATTCTCAATCCTACCAAATGAAAATTGAATGTAAGGAATGTTATCTTACCAAATGAAAATTGAATTTACGGAATATATCTTTATGTGTGCAATGCTATAAAGTGTATATGCCTAGATTATTCCTAGACCATGTATGCTTTATTAGAGAAAAAAATTATAATTCATATCATTATTTCCTCTTTTCCAAATGAATTCATAATTCATATTATTATTTCCTTTTTAATGTCGATGGTATTATAGAAAACAATTCTTAGGTTAAATTCATATGATATTTTTCTTTTAATAAAAATTTGTGAATTAAATAATAGTCATTATAATATATATATAATGGTGTAATTTTCTAAAATTACAATAAATAATTCAATATATTATATATTAAGCTATGTGAAAAATATACTTTTTTAATTGTGTAATTTCTAACATTACAATAAATAATTACAGATATATTATATTTTTAAGCTATGTGAATAATTACTTCATCTTTTGTCAGTTTATATGAAGTTCTTTCTATTATTGATAAACATCCTCCTCGAAATAACTTCATATGTTATTTTAAAAATTAGTATATTAGCAATAAAATTCTTTCAATAATAAAATTTTTTTATATAATTACTATTTCATAAATTAATAAATATATATAGAAATTAATTAATATATAAATATTTTACTTATCTATTATTATTTATTTTTTAATAATCTAGCAGACGACTTTAACAATTAATTTATAGTGATCAATGTAATTTATAATGTTAACTTTCAAAAATATATATTTATTTTTAATATTATTAAAAAACTATTTTGAAATATTTGATTAGACTGTAATTTAAGATCTTATTGTAACCTTTGCACCATAAAATGACATGTGGATCATTGTCTCACATATTTTAGTTTATATTGGAGTAATGATTTTTTATTCTTAAACATTGTAGGAAAACCATCCAAAAATAAAATTCTTGAAAATAGTTCATACTCAACTAAATAATATATCCAAAGGCCTCATTAAGAATGATTACTCTTCTTCCTAAAACAACAAAGCCTTTAATTTTGCCTGCTCTCATCCCGAGGCACTAATTTCTCTTCCTTTCATAAAAGGCACCACTCATATCATCTCAAAATTCCTAGCTAAAATGAACATTAAAACATTATTTATACCTGACAAAACCTTAAAACATTTATTTACCCTCTTAAAAGATGAACTTGATCCAATGCTCTACCGTCGATGGTAAAATTGGGGATTGATTTGGCCCATGATCTTTTAGGGTTACAATCGAACGATCCAGCTTCATTCACACATCAAAGAGTAATTTTTTTCCCAACTTCGATGTTTTGCTCATCATTTCTTTCCTCCTCCAAACGACAGAGCTCTATCGATAAGGGTTTCACTTCATGGTTTCATCAGGTAACTAACGCTTCCTCAACTAGTTTTGGCATTCACTTTTTCATTTAACTGTGTTCAAGAACTAATTTCACCATGCTTATAATCATAGGTATGCTTAAATCCTCGACGACTGAGAGTTTGCAAGCATTCAGCTGGGTTTTTTATATAGTAAGCCTTTGGGAGTCACCGCAACCATTATTTTGTTGCACCCCTTGGAACTTTGATTCTTAAAGGGCAATTTATTGCGTTGAAAAGGGCTCATACCGTATTTTCCCTTCCTCACGCGTCCCTTCAACAGGTATGAAGTTATCCAACACATTCTCGTCATACCCTTGCTAAAACATAATCGTTGCTTGTCCATTTTTCTTACACTAACAAGCTTATGGGTTTTGGTCTTTTTGCAGGTACCCTCTGTACCTTCGGCAAGATTATGTACAGTTCTGGTTCAACCAAAATGTAGCTCTTTAATATACATATTTTTCTTCTACTAGGTCACTTATCTCAGTCTTCCAAGCATACAGGTAATTTCAGGGCAACACTGGCAGTGATTTTGTTCCTTATTGTTTTAACTAAGGTAGATAGCTTTGTCGAGCTTTGGATTTACAGTCCAAAAATCGAAGGGATAATTTTGCCTGATTTTTAACTCAGGGTTTTCCTTTCCGTTGAATAGTTTGGCTATGGAATGCCCATATCGGCTTCTAAATATATACAATAATTATTAGATTTAGATAACTATTATTGTTTTAGTCCCATTGTGATCAAAATGTGCATGTAGATTTTGTTACTGTTTAATTGGATCTATTTTGTACTTATAAATTGATATTATAGAGGTTAAACATGCCCTTGTCATCCTTCCCTTGGAATTGGGGTTTGAACTTAAATTTCAGTTTACCAATTATTTAGTATTTACCACCGTTATCATTACTTATGTTTTGTTATTTTATGGCAGTCATTGGGTTAATATCTATTCTTTGTATAAATCTATATATTGCTTATTAGTTCAGTTGTTGCCTCGGGTCACAGATTGAGGTCCTTCTCTGACTGCTTCTTGGCCGACGAGGATACAACCATTCAGGGTAGTGAACTACTCCACTCTGGTTTACTCTGGAGAGGACTAACCCTACCCCTGTTACATTTGCAAGACAAATTCTTTGCTAATGCAACAAATTTTCAATATAGTTGTAATATTTACTATTTATTTGTTCCTTCCCTGTGAGGGTGTTTCTATGTTTGTAGACAATACTAAACTAGACATAAATTTCTTGTAATTTACATTTACATATTGTACTTATTCACTACATATATTGCAATGAAACCCATATTTTCCTTTTCGCAGTAGATCATTCAAAACACGGTTCACATCTAAAGAAAATATGCATAGAATAGTTATCTGTGAATTTCTTTGCAGTTGAAAAGCTCTAAAAAAGATGCTCTCCTCCCTTCCAATAAGATCGACAATTACATTTGAGTCTCCCCCGAGCCCCTCAACTTCCATAGTTCAGCGACAAGTTCCTTAAATCGATCTTTCAGATATCTAGACCCTCCATGTAATGCCCTCGCAACTCGGGCAGATGTGCGACGGGCAAACACTCCTTCGCACGATGGTTTAGCAGTGGACACGACCCGGGTAGGCGTGCACGACAGTGGGCGGGCGCCCTCGCACGACAGGCGGGCGACCCGTGCACGATGGGCAGACACGTTCAACACCGGGCGCGGTCACACGAAGTATTGAGAGGGGCGCGGCGAACCATGCACGATGGGCAGGCGACCTGTGCACGACGGGCGGGCGACCCATGGGCGACCCGTGCACGACGGGCGGGGGACCCGGGCGGGCGACCCGTGCACGATGAACCCGCGAGTTGGAATGCGGGCACGACGTGCTGGTGCGGCAGATAAAAAAACGACCCGGGCAGGTGACCCACGCACAATGGGCGAGCGACCCACGCACGATGGGCGGGCGACCTGAGGGTGACCCATGCCCGATGGGCAGACGACCCGAACGATACATGACAGACAACACGGTTGTGTGGAGTGAGGGTATAGCAGGTGGACGCAGGCCAACATAGGCGGACGACCCGGACAATACACGACGAACGGACGGTTGTGTGGAGTGCGGGTATAGCAGGTGGACGCGGGCCAACATAGGCGGACGACCCGAACGACACACGACGGACGGCACGATTGTGTGGAGTGCGGGTATAGCAGGCGGGCGCGGTTCAAACGCAGCAAGGGCGCAAGTGCGGAGGGCGAAACGGGCATGACAGGCGGGCGCACCTTCACACGACGGGCAGCAGCATGCGACGAACGAACAGCGACCGGGCGCAAATGCGACAAAGACAGCAGTGCGACGTTCCGCGGGCGCGCATTATAACTTAAGGAAAATGCAATGGAGTATGGGGAACTTATATTGAAGCATAGGGAGGCTTTGAACTTGGGCTAAGGCCGACCCGCTAAAATAATAAGCAAAGGCTCCTAAAACGCGTTTTATGGGGTCAGCTTTAAAGCGGACACTCCTCTAGCATGCGTATAAATATGGGGACGCAAAGCCTCATTCATTCACTCATCAAATCACTCTCTCTCCTCATTCGAGCAAGGTAAAAGGGCGCAGCAAAAGTGCGCACTTCTCATGCGCACAAGAGAAGTGCGAGTTTACTGAAGAAGTTGATTGTGGACGACGGTGTACGGTTAAGGCAGTTTATGTTCTGGGCCGAGTTGGAGGAGTTCTAGTGGCTCGGGTGAGCAAGCTCCTACCAAGAGAGGTTGGTACATAGTTAAGGTTGTCTTGCCTTGTTGTAAAATAATTCTAAGTGTTGGCCTTGGGTTTACGCCAGGCACACTTGTATGATGTATTATTGAAGAATCTCATTATATATTATTATCGGGCGAACTTGTTCGGGAGTTGCCCCTCCCTTTACACTGTGTGCAATTGTTATGTTCTCGGTTTAATTGCATATCGGTTAATGAATGGGTTAAGTGTCAAGATTAAAGCTTTTACTTGGTTGATAAAAATAAACTAAGTATGTTTATGTGAAAGGCGTAGTCCATGTGCATGAATATTGAAAAAAGAAGTGCACGGTGGTGTCGCACCCGCCTAATTAAGAAAAAAAAAGATTTGGGGCGTGACAGGTGGTATCAAAGCTCGATCTAGAGCTGGTGAGCAAGGTTGCTCGTGATGGTTGACAGGTTCTTGCAGGTGACTTGGAGAAGACAGTGAATGGTTGACACTAGATCGCAGAAAAGCAAGAAGATGGCGGCTAACTCTCAAGCTGGGTCTAGTCATGCGATGAAGGACGCAGTAAGAGATACTACTCTTGAGTTCATGGAAAAGGTAATTGGAAGGATGGAGACTTTGGAGAACTCTTGGAACCAAGAGGTGGACTCACTTACTAAGGAGCAAGAGACCATCTCAAAGGTCAAGGAAGAGCTTGAAGAACTCCGTACACAGCATGATGAGCTCAAGACACAGTATGAGTACACTGATTTTTTGTGTACACAACTTGAAGGAAGGGTCAAAGAGGTTGAGGAATCAAGGGATCAGGGTCTTGCAGAGATCGTGAACTTGAAAGGAACTCTTGAAAAAACAAGTAAAGCTCTTGATGAAGCCAAAGACGAGATTGCGGTATTGAAAAGGGCCGTGAGACACAACTCAGGTGGAGGAGTGCCTCATGTAAAGGTCAAAGAGACGGAATCTTATGATGGTACAAGGAGCGCAAATATTCTTGGAAACTTCCTATGGGACATGGAGCAGTACCTAGAACGATTGAGTCTACCTAATGGGGAGGCGCAAGTTAAGGTGGCCGCTCAATTCCTGACAAATGATGCCAATATGTGGTGGCGAAGGAGGGCGGATCAGATTATCAATGGTAATGTTGATGACATCACTTCGTGGGAGGACATGAAGAAAGATTTGCAGTCCCATTTCAGTCCCCAGGATGAAACATGGGAAGAAAGGACGAAAATCAAGTTCATCAAACAAACCAGAAGCTTACAAGCATATCAGCGAGAGTTTTCAAGCGCAGCTCTGGAACTTCCCGACATGGCCGAGAGCGACAAAGTCTTCAATTTTATTATTGGGTTGAAGCCTTGGGCCCGCAATGAAGTGAAGAGACAGAAAATTAGAACGCTTGAAGAGGCTTTTGCTGCGGTCGACAGATTAGTGGATCACTATGATGAGACTTCTAATGAGAAAAAGAAGTCCGAGAAACCGAAAGAAAAGAAAAAGGATGATGCTTCGAAGTCAGATGATAATCCGAAAGAGAAGAAGCCTTTGAAATGTTGGCTATGTGCAGGACCAAATGTGGTTAAGAATTGCCCCTCTAAACCAAAGGTGGCCGCTGCTGCACAGTCTGATGAGGATAACAATGCTTCTGTAGGGATGATGCAGATACTTGGTGCCTCTACTACTATGGAAGTGACCTCTAGAAGGGACCCGGAAAGAAACAGGTTGGAGTATGTTCAGATGAAGATTGGTGATGCCGAGGTACTCACTATGGTCGATAGTGGGGCTTCACACAACTTCATGAGTGAAGATACCGCAAGGAGACTTGGGTTGAAATTTGTACCAGTGAAGGCACAAATGAAGACGGTAAATTCTCCTCCTATGGAAATCCTTGGTATAGCTGAAAAAGTAGACACCACACTTGGTGAATGGGCCGGAAAAGTGGACTTCACCATAGTGCGGATTGATGACTATGAGGCCGTATTGGGGATGGAGTTCATGAAACAATTTGAGGCTATGGTTGTACCACATCTGAGGAAACTCTTCATTTATGATGGAAAGGAAGATGTGCCCATTGTTGTTCCAACCATTGGTGTAACGAAACCTGATCATAAGTTAGGAGGAATGCAGGTGGAAGATAAAGAAAAGGCGAACAAGCGGTTGTCTACTGTTGAGGCAAAGCTTGCTGAGCATTCACTAGTCATCTGATCACTTTCAGATAGCATCTTGGATTTATCAAGGAGGCTAGAGCTAGTAGAAGACGATGATGATGAGGACGTGGTATATGTGAGGCCGAACATCCAGAGGGAAGATCGGGAAGCATATCTACAATGGATGGAGGTTGAAGATCCTAATAGATGGATCGAACTGATTAGTAGGGGAGAGCCTCCCAGCTCATTTCCCTTCACATCATGACATAGGAGATGGGGCTCATTGTTGGCTGCTCAAGGCAGTGAGCCCTCAATATGTTTGAGCAGGTATGATGATCCTGACATGCGGCAGAAAGATGGGGTTTCCATGGACCTGAGCATGGGATCGTGAAGATGAGTGTTGGCACATGACCAGGGTGTGTAGCACTTGATGATACACATGGGCAGTTTGCACATGGAGTTGATGACCTGATGGAGATAGAGCCTTATATATGTTGCAGAGATGTTTGCCTTATATGGAGGGGTCTACATCATGGTTGATGACGGTCTTGGTAGAGAGCTACTGGGATGGTGTGTTGTCGGGACGACAACGTTTTCGGGTGGAGGAGAATGTAACGCCCTCGCAACTCGAGCAGATGCGCGACGGGCAAACACTCCTTCGCACGATGGTTTAGTGGTGGACACAACCCGGGTAGGCGTGCACGACAGTGGGCGGGCGCCCTTGCACGACGGGCGGGCGACCCGTGCACGATGGGCAGACACGTTCAACACCGGGCATGGTCACACGAAGTATTTATGGGCGCAGCGACCCGTGCACGATGGGCAGATGACCCGTGCACGATGGGCGGGCGACCTGTGCACGACGGGTGGGCGACCTGGGTGGGCGACCCGTGGGTGACCCGTGCACGATGAACCGACGAGTTGGCATGCGGGCACGACGTGCTGGTGCGGCAGATAAACAAACGACCCGGGCGGGTGACCCGCGCACGATGGGCGGGCGACCCACACCCGATGGGCGGACGACCGGAACGATACACGACAGATGGCACGGTTGTGTGGAGTGCGGGTATAGCAGGTGGACGCGGGCCAACATAGGCGGACGACCCGAATGGTACACGACAGACGAACGGTTGTGTGGAGTGCGGGTATAGCAGGTGGACGCGGGCCAACATAGGCGGACGACCCGAACGACACACGACGGATGGCACGATTGTGTGGAGTGCGAGTATAGCAGGCGGGCGCAGTTCAAGCGCAACAAGGGCGCAAGTGCGGAGGGCGACCCGGGCACGACGGGCGGGCGCACCTTCACACGACGGGCGGCAGCATACGACGAACGAACAACGACTGGGCGCAAATGCGACAAAGACAGCAGTGCGACGTTCCGTGGGTGCGCATTGTAACTTAAGGAAAATGCGATGGAGTATGGGGAACTTATGTTGAAGCGTAGGAAGTCTTTGCACTTGGGCAAAGGCCGACCCACTAAAATAATAAGCAAAGGCTCCTAAAACGCGTTTTATGGGGTCGTCTTTAAAGCCGACACCCCTCTAGAATGCGTATAAATATGGGGACGCAAAACCTCATTCATTCACTCATCAAATCACTCGCTCTCCTCATTCGAGCAAGGTAAAAGGGCGCAGCAAAAGTGCGCACTTCTCATGAGCACAAGAGAAGTACGAGTTTACCGAAGAAGCTGATTGTGGACGACGGTGTACGGTTAAGGCAGTTTATGTTCTGGGCCGAGATGGAGGAGTTCTAGTGGCTCAGGTGAGCACGCTCCTACCAAGAGAGGTTGGTACATAGTTAAGGCTATCTTGCCTTGTTGTAAAATAATTCTAAGTGTTGGCCTTGGGTTAATGCCAGGCACACTTGTATGATGTATTATTGAAGAATCTCATAATATATTATTATCGGGTGAACTTGTTCAGGAGTTCCCCCTCCCTTTACACTGTGTGCAATTGTTATGTTCTCGGTTTAATTGCATATCGGTTAATGAATGTGTTAAGTGTCAAGATTAAAGCTTTTACGTGGTTGATAAAAATAAACTAAGTATGTTTATGTGAAAGGCGTAGTCCATGTGCATGAATATTGAAAAAAGAAGTGCACGGTGGTGCCGCACCCGCCCAATTAAGAAAAAAAAAGATTGGGGGCGTGACACTCCAAGTCCAATAAGAAAATCCAAAGTTCTGTGTGTAAGCTGAATAACTCCATTGGTGTTTCTCCAGCTCAAGAGTTATACCCCAATTTAGCACTAGGCTATCATCTTGTTCATCTGAGTCTCTTTCCCCTTTTTTTTCTCTATCCAAAGATCATTCCTTTTCCAAAGAAAAAGTAGACCCTTTTTTTCCATTCACTGAGATTCTTATCTCTAGAATGTGGACCAAGACTCATTATTGTCACAACTGCTTGGAAGTCAGGTTTTTGTCATCATGATCCCTCCAAGAGTTATACTTTTGTGTAAAGTATTCCTATCTAATTTCTTATCTCAAATAAATATATAGAAATATTTACATTCTCATAAGTCTATTTCAGAATCACATAAGTAAGTCTTTTATTATGTAATTTACCTATGGTAAAAAAAAAACTATTTACAAAAATTACCAACAACTGCTAGTTCCAACAGGAGGTGTTACATCTTCCCCTTTGGTTCAAAACACCATCCCTGGTGTCTATTCCTTCTCTTGAAAATAGATATAGATATGCTTGGAGTCGAAATATTTCTTTCATGAATATGTTTTCAATTTGTACATCATTATATGTAGATTTAATAGGGATAAAGTGAACTACCTTACTCAACTTATCCACCACTACCATAATAAAGTCATTGTGTTTCTGCGTCTTTGGTAAACCAGTTACAAAATCCATCATGATGGTTTTCCACTTCCACTCAAGTATGGGTAAGGTATGGAGCAAACCAATTGGGTGTTGGAACTCTACTTTTACTGCTCACATTCTAAACACTTAGCCAAATATTCCACAATGTCTTTTTGCATTCCAGGCCAAGAATAGTTTTTTCTACTGTAGAGAAATTTTTTTGGTATCCTGGCTATGGAGCATAAGGATTCCAGTGGAATTCATCTAACAATAACCGCTTAATTGTTAGTTGATTGGGCACATAAATTATTCCTTTAAATGTCAATAAATTTTCACTTTTGATACGAAACTCAATTCGATACCCAACACTATGGTCTTGCTTGGTTTGATGCCATACAAATTTGTATTTAGGTTCTCGATTTTTTTCTTCCTTAATCGGTTGTGAGACCTTAGGTTCCACCACACTGTATTTTATCTCATAAATACATTGTAGCTTCCTACTCAATGCACCAACTACTCGATTTTCCTTACCTTTTAGATATTTTATATCAAATTGAAACTCACTTGAAAATGTTGTCCATTTTTCTTGTCGAGCGTTTAAATTAGGTTGTCTAAAGAAATTGGTTAAGATGTTATGATCAATCATAAGTAAAAATTTATTTCCCGTCAAGTAATGTCACCACATTTTGAGTGCATGCACCACAACGGTTAGCTCTAAATCATAAGCAGTGTATAATTTCTCATGCTCCTTTCATTTTAAGATTCATAGGCCACTACTATATTTTTCTCCATCAGAACTTCTCCAACACCCTCCATGCATGCGTTCGTGCAGACTACAAATTCCCCTCTTGGGTCAACAGTTTTGAGCAATAGGGTTGTGGTTAACTTATGTTTCAATTCCTCAAAACTATGTTGAGATTTTGTGGTCCACTTGAATATACTACCCTTCTTCTGTAGAGAAGTGATAGGATAGACGATTTGAGAAAATACCTCGATAAAGCAATGGGAGTACCCAGCTAGGCCCATAAATGATCTGATGTCTGCCACATTTCTGGGTAATGACCATTCCATGATAGTGCAGATTTTCTCAGGGTCTACAGCTAAACCTTCTGAAGATATCACATGCCCCAGATATTGAATCTGGTCTTTATAAAAATCACACTTTCTAAATTTAGCATAACGTTGATTTTCCCTCAATGTGTACAACACTATCCAAAGGTGTTCCTTGTGTTCTTCCATGCTTTTTGAGTAAATTAGGATATCGTCTAAAAAGAGAAAGAAAAACTTGTCCAAGTATGGGTGGAAAACATCATTCATAAAACTCATGAACATTGTAGGTGCATTAGTTAGGCCAAAAGGTAGTACAACAAAATCATAATGGCCATAACAGGTTTTGAATGTCATTTGACTGATATCTTCTCCCTTTATCCTTATCTCATTATAGCCTAAACGTAAGTCTATTTTTGAGAATACCTTTGCCCTCTATACCTGATCAAATAGATCTTCAATTCTAGGCAGCATGTATTTGTTTTTTAAGGTTAATTTGTTCATTTGTCTATAATAAATACACAATTGTAAGGTGTCATCTTTCTTCCTTACCAACAACACGGGGGCACCCATGGTGATACACTTGGGTGTATGTACCCTTTGTTAAGTAATTCTTGCAGCTATAATTTCAGCTCTGTCAATTCTGGATTACTTATATGTTAAGGGGTTTTTGACACAGTGGTTGCTCCTAGAGTTAATTCTATTGTGAAATCAATATCCCGTTTAGGTGGAAACCCTAGGATTTCCTCTGGAAACACATCCAAAAAATCCTGCACCACTAGTATGTTTTCTAGAGCGGAAAGGTAGTCTTTAGAATTGGTGTACCCAACCTGTAGAATGTATATTTGACAATATTTCCTTCTGCATTTACCTAATTGATTAGCTATGATTGGACGTAGTTTTATACCTTGTTTCATTCCTTTAATTTCCTATCTATTCCTTTCATTTGTAACAAACTAATAGTTTTTTCTCTACAATTTACAATAACCCAATTCTTTTCTAACCAATCAATAGATCATACGATCCTAGTGGTAGTATATTAAAAGTTTCTTTAATCTGTTGACCACCTATTTCTAGAGAACAATCTTCCACCTTGGAAGTCACTCTTCGTTTTGTGCTGGTAGTGAATTGTACCAACCAAGAGTTATCAAACATAACACTTTGTAATTGACATTATTCAACTATCTTGGGACTAATATAACTTAAACTTGCACTGTGATCTATTAAAATAGAAATATAGTGATTGGCTAAATTACCTTCAAACTCAACCAATGTTAGTTGGTATTCGGCTTGACGATCCTCTAATGTTGCATTAGTTCACTAAATTTTCCTCGCCACCTCTCTTACCATACAAGCTTATTGAATATTATTTATTTTCTCTTCTCTTCCCTATGGGGACAGTGCTTGTAATAATGAGGCTCTCTGCAGCCCCAACATTATAGAGGGAGCTTTTGAGCTTGACTCGGGTCCGGTTGACTGGATGATTATGTTTATGTTTGTTTGGTCTCATTAATAATTTCTTGATTTGCCTTGAAATTTTAATGTTTTATTAAAATTATAAAGAGTAACATATCATTATAGTTTTGATACACTAAAGGGTTAAGAAGGTTAATATTGTAAAAATTATTTTTAATTTATGATATAATGTGGGCGTACTAAATATATTTAAAGAAATTTTAGTTAAAATGCCTTTTTGTATTTGGTAAAATTGGTAATTGGGGCATGCTGAGAGGTGCATAACAATGGGTATAACAATGGGTTGATTACGTTCTTTACCACTATAATATTCAAATATATAATTTAGATTTGAATCAACAACTTCACAAAAAGCATCTTAATAATGCACTCTATTCTTTACCACTATAATCTTCAATCATATAATTTAAGTTTGAATCTACAACTTCACAAAATGTATCTTAATAATACACTCTATTTTATACCACTATAATTTTAAGGCATATAATTTAGGTTTGAATCAACAACTTCACAAATAACATATTAATAATGCACTCTATAATTATCTAATCTACACTCCAAAATATTTAAAAATTAATTTAAATAAAAAATTAATTTAAAAAAACTAAAAATTTGTAAAAATTTGAAATTACATATAATAAATACTTTTTAATTAAATTACAATTATATCTATAATTTTAAAGATTAATTTGAATAGTATTTTTTTTTTAATTTGAGTTAATTGTTTTTTAATATATATATATATATAATTATTTTCAATATTATACTAAAATATTTGAACGCCAAAATGTTTTGAGTGACATTCTATTCCATTTATTATATATTTGTGTATGAATTTAAATTTTCAAAATGTGGGTGCTCCGAATATTAGAAAAACGAGATTATAATATTGAAAAACATATACATGTAAACATATGTCCACATAACTTGACACTCTAGAATAGTGGTGTGGTTCTACGTTATGCATGAGCAGAATTTAAAATATTCAAATTACCATAATTTTGATTCTCTTGCAACGCGTGAACAATGGTTTGATTTAAAGATGAAATAGGTCATTCTTCATAGACTTGAAAATCCCGATCCGCTGGCTGACTGAGCCTAGGTAATCGTTGCTTCTCTAATGTTACGCTATGAAGCTTTTAGTGCAATTTAATCGACGGGAGAAAGGTCGTAGGAAAGGTGGGCCAGTCAAGCATGCAGTGGATTGGATTGATTTGATGGGAGTATTACTTTTAGAGTATTAATTTAGTAGTAGTGTTAATTAATTTTATGGATATTTGGTGATATTATATAATTTTTTAATTTAATTTTTACAAATAATTTCTTTTGAAAATCGTATATAAAAATTTATAAAATTATTCATTTTTATGTAATTTCTAATTAAAAAAAAATTTGAATTAAAAAAATTTTAAAATTTGATTTTTAATCTTTCAAAATATTTTAATTTAATATTATATTTTCAAAATTTTGAAAGGAGCGAAAATTTTTATCCATTAACTCATACAATATATTTCAATAATACTATATAATATATATATATATATATTATATATTATATATAATATATAACATACATACATACATATCTCTGCGGATTCGGTTCTCCTCTTCAGCGGTGGCTTCCTGCGGCTCTGCGGATACTCTTCGGCTCTTCGTCCTAAAGATTCTTGGCGGTGGGGGAAAAAAAAAAACAAATATCCACCCAAAAAAAAAAAAAAATTTTCCATCTGCGGCTCACGTTAAAACTATACTATTTTCCATCTGCGGCTCACGGTGAAACTATATTATTTTCGATCACGGTGAAACTATATTATTTTTCCATCTGCGGCCCAGAATTTCTTCGGATCTTCGGTTTGAGCAGATATCTTCGGCTCTGCGGCTCGTCTAGATCTGACATCTGCGGCAAAGACTCTAGATCTGCGGTTCACTCTCGCTTTTTTGACAGTGTATTGAAGGCTAGGATCTGCGGCCCTTAACGGAATCGATTCGCCAGAAGCTCGAAGATTCAGAATGTCCGCAGATTAAGAGCTTTCGTGTATGCTTCAACCCTACAACAAACCATAATTCCGTAGAGTCAAAGTTACTTCGTTTGATAAGGATA
This sequence comes from Pinus taeda, assembly GCA_000404065.3. NCBI lineage: Eukaryota > Viridiplantae > Streptophyta > Pinopsida > Pinales > Pinaceae > Pinus > Pinus taeda. The sequence goes on along the minus strand of APFE031418632.1, from coordinate 10,091 downwards.
ACATTTTCTAGATGGCTCCCAGCTTCGCGAAAATAGCTGCTAGCTCTCTGTCTGCCTCGGGGCAAGCTCCTGCCCATATTTTCAGTGAAGCCCCAGCTCCCACTGTCCAGCTGGTCCAGGCTTCACTCGATGAGGCTTTGAAGTTCTCTAAAAGTGCCCTAGTATGCCGATTCAATGGTTTTTGGCCGCAGCTGACAGCTCTCCACAGTTGGATCTCAGAGGTATGGAAGCCTCTAATTCCTTATGCAATTAATATCTACCCGTGTGCTAGGGGTTTCTTTATAGTAGATTTTGAAAACCGTGAAAGCAAACAATGTATTCTAGATTCTGGCCGTTGGTTTTGGGATAAATCAGGCCTATTCTTGAGGCCATGGTACCCATCATTCGATCCCTCAACAACAGTCATAACCTCAGCACCAGTTTGGGTGAGATTGCCAAACCTACCCTTGCATCTCTAGAATCTCTCTTCGCTAGAAGCCATTGGAAATGCAATTGGGAAATTTTACTGCAGGTGCCCAGAAACAGAGGAATATGTCAGAACCACATATGCACGCATATGTGTGGAAATGGACTTCAGCGCCGGATTCGCAGCTGAAATACACCTAACAAGTAAAGACTATGTGTGGAAC
>APFE031418630.1:167780-203077 GCA_000404065.3 Pinus taeda | reverse complement strand
TATTTTTCAAATAGCTAGTGAGACTAAATTCGAATTTTAATTCTCAATTTTAATTCAGGGACTAATTAAAATTGGAATATATCCTGAAATGCTATTTATAGAAATGCTATTTTTAACATTTCTATTTTATCATTCCTTGTTGCTATTTTCAACACTAGTACCTGAAATGATATAATTTATAGCATTTCTTGTTTCTATTTTCAACACGACTGTGTAACACCGAAACCCTCTCTTGGAAATTCACCCTATCTCCTCATGTATAGTAAATAAGTTACCCTTCCTCCAAACGTGTACCTCCCGACCTTACAAATCTCCCAAGAATCCCAAGGTAAATCATGTATGGTTGTTCATAGTAGGATAGACACCCTTCTCAAATTAGAGGATGAAAGGTGAAAAACTAAGGAGAATTTTGTTATGCACTAGAGTCATATTAAATGATGGTTTGACATGAAATCTGTGGGTAATAAAGAATTTTTTGTGGGACACTTGGCCTTGAAATGGGACACTTGGCCTTGAAATGGGACAAGGCCCATGAAGATAAAGGAAAACACACCAAGTTCCAATCCTTGTGGATTGAACCCTTCATTTTTCATGACAAGATTTGCCCCATATTTATCACCTTCAATATTTAGATGGGAGGATTGACTCTCTTCCTATTAGTAGCCAATATTTGAAACACTATTTTCAATAGAAGCCTCAGGTTTTGTTTCTACCTATGTACATATTGTTTTATTTTCCTGTATTTAATTATTCTTTTTCTTGTTGCTTTTGTTTGCATCCTATTATGTCATTTCCTTTGGTTTCTTCCCATTGTATTTAGATCATTGTACATAAATAAGATAATTTGTGGAAGTGTCTTGTTGGTTCCTGATACAATATGGCAAATTTTTTAAAAGGGCACTATGACATCCAACAATGCTTAGATAACTTTCAGTCCCTCTTCCTCGCTTGGGTCTAAATATCTTTAGGGTCAACGACGTCTAAATGGATAATATGATTCATTCTAAGAGGTGAAACTCTAGTGGAACTACGATTCCTGTATCCATTTTAGGATCTTCACTCCTCGACTTGATATTGTAATAAAATTGTGTTTTTACCTACCAATCCAATCAACTAGAGAAGGAAAATTAGAAAAATTAAGCAAGAAAACTAACTTCTTAGATATATATATATATATAATATATATATAAATATAATATATATATATATATAAAAATAATATATATATATATATATATATATATAATATAAATATATATATATATATAACAAGGAAAAACCTATTTTGTTTATAAAATAAGTTAGGATCTCTCTTCCACCTTGGAAAAATAAAATTCCTAATAAATTCCAATGAGCATAAAGTTATAAAATAAAGAAAGGGTGAAAGAAGAGAAACTCTTCCTGTGCAGAGAGGTGAAGCAAACAACTTCACTGGGGTACTGAACAAGCTCACTAGCAGTGAAGAAATGCTTGTGATTCTTTGAAGTGACTCTGTCAAGGTACTAAACATATTTGCTGGTAGTGGAGCAACACTAGAGACGATACTAAAACTATGATCATCCTAAAGCTTCATATATATTATCCTTCCTCTAATCGAAACAATTAGGTATGCAAAGTTTTATAATCTGTTTGAGCTGAGAAAGGTAATAGAGGAGACTATATCTAAAATAGGGATAAGTAAGGAAGTTAGGAGTGATATACACAATTAATCAATACTTCTTGAAGGGCTAGACACTATACACAAAGCTAGACCTAAACAGAGAAGCTGAGGTTCTCTAGTGAATCACCAAGTGGTGTAGTTGCTACAACCCCCTCCAAATTTTGCTTACATTCAAATTTCAGAGCATCCCATTGATTGTTCGAATTTTCCTCTCAAGCTATTAAATTTGTTCTAAGCTTATTCTCTATGTTTTTCTAAGTGTTCAAGTTCCTTTCTGAATAAGCCTGAAGTGTTGCCTTTTGTTAGAGGTAGTCTCTATAAAACAAGGAAAAAACTATTTTGTTTATAAAATAAGTTAGGATCTCTCTTCCACCTTGGAAAAATAAAATTCCTAATAAATTCTAATGAGCATAAAGTTATAAAATAAAGAAAGGGTGAAAGAAGAGAAACTCTTCCTGTGCAGAGAGGTGAAGCAAACAACTTCACTGGGGTACTGAACAAGCTCTTTAGCAGTGAAGAAATGCTTGTGATTCTTTGAAGTGACTCTGTCGAGGTACCGAACATATCTGCTGGCAGTGGAGCAACACCAGAGACGATACTAAAACTATGATCATCCTAAAGCTTCATATATATTATCCTTCCTCTAATCGAAACAATTAGGTATGCAAAGTTTTATAATCTGTTTGAGCTGAGAAAGGTAATAGAGGAGACTATATCTAAAACTAGGATAAGTAAGGAAGTTAGGAGTGATATACACAATGAATCAATACTTCTTGAAGGGCTAGACACTATACACAAAGCTAGACCTAAACAGAGAAGTTGAGATTCTCTAGTGAATCACCAAGTGGTGTAGCTACTACAACCCCCTCCAAATTTTGCTTACATTCAAATTTCAGAGCATCCCATTGATTGTTTGAATTTTCCTCTCAAGCTATTAAAGTTGTTCTAAGCTTATTCTCTATGTTTTTCTAAGTGTTCAAGTTCCTTTCTAAATAAGCCTAAAGTGTTGCCTTTTGTTAGAGGTAGCCCTGGTGCACCTTTAAGGGGTAGCTCCAGTGCACTCTTTTGCATTAGTTGATGATATTTGTTATTAGAACATGTGCTATACACATTCCCATGGAATAGTGCAATTCATCATTGCAGTCAACACTTTTGTCGCAATGACATGCATCCTAACTATCACACTTAGAGATGAGTCCCATTTTATTGTCATTTCATTGAATACATGTTGATTTTGGGTATTGTGCACCTTATTATCATGTGCTTTATTGTGTATGTGTGTATGATCATGTTCAGGACATGTCATATGCTCTTACTCTTGCTCTCTTGTCACATTGATATCACACTTAGTCAATTTTGGAGTTCTTCTTTGTCCTAACATCTTGTGCAAATTATGAGAACCTATAACTTTTAGCTAAGTGAAGAGTGAATTTCACACTCCTAAGCCTTAGTGATAAGATCCTTACCTCCTAAATCTGTGCACCGCACCCTTCTTTATGATAACCTCCTCCACTACGCATTGAGCAACCTCAAAGCACAAACACTTGAATCTTGTTGCCTACATTTTCCCACTGCATAAGCATTGATCAACCCTACCTTGTATTGTGCATTGCACAATATTAATGGACATTAGGTTCATCTCTAGACCCTTTCAATTGCAACTTGACCAATTCTTAGAGTCCCTTCTTCAAACACTATGCATTGCGCAATCACAATGCCTACGCTGGTCACATTTTCTTCCTAGACTTGCCCACTACACCCAAGACTTGTCCCTCTCTCTTTCCATTGCACATTGTGCATCCCCAATGCCCAGACCTTCACTCCCTACCTCTTGACTCTACGCTTTGTGCCCAAGAAGGCCTTTCCCTCAATCCTTGTTCATTGTCCCATCACAGTTAACAATTCACATGAGATAACAAGGTAGAATAGGTGATTTTGGGATTGATTGTATTGCCATGAGTGAACTTCATTTGAAGGTTCTATCATTTCAACATGTCAAGGTGATACTCAAGGAGGTCATAAAGGATAAGTTGCAAGAAGACGTTTGTGGAGATGAGACACCAAGAAACCAGCATACAAGGAGATAAAGGAAGTCTGAACTATGATAGAGAGATAGAAACCAAGATGACTTGGAACACTCTAATAAAATCCTTTAGGGGGTGAAGATGAAGCACATTTCAGATCTATCATGAAATATTGAATACATAGCAGTGAAGAGAAGACATTGGCATTGATACATTACGATGAAGTCTCATGACACAATCACCAAATTGTAGCTCTTCAAAGTGTCAACAAAAAGTGTTTTTTTTTGTATTTTTGCTACATTATTGGTGATATGTAATTATGTAATTTCGAAGAAAAAAAAAATGTTAAATTTGTGGAAGCCCAAGGGTCACATGTGGAATTTCAAGAGTCACTAGGAATGCCAAGAGTCATGTAAGAGCTCAAAAGTCATATGGAATGTCAAGAGTCATGAGGGAGTTCAAGAGTCATATGGAAGGTGAATGGTCACCTCATCTGTTATAAATAAACCCTCATAGGTCAAGAAAAATACTTTTCACCTTGGCTTCTCAAGATAGGCATAGGAGAGAAGATCATTCTTTTGAGGAAAAGGTGGTGGTTTAATGATCCAATATTGGAGCTAGTGATTCAATATTGTAATTGTGTATCTTGGAACTTTCACTTAATGTTTTGAAGCTCTCAGTGTCGGCGCACTTTCATGCATGTATCGTGAATGTTTTAAGACTATTGTTTTAATGTTTGTGATGTATGTTTGTGTTTACATGTACTAAATAAAATGAACTATTTCATTGGCTTTGGTATACATAATTGAATTGTGTGTCCTGATTTTATTTTATGATCATTGTTATTTTGTGAACTATTTTTTAGATTAATCAATTCTTTCTATGTATATGTGTGTGTCTTTATTAAGATATTACCATTAATTTTCGTCTAAAGACTCACTCTTTATTCTCCTTTTGGTGAAATGCCTTCTTACACGTTGTAATCATTTGTTTCACAAGGCTAACTTACGTGCTTACCTTAAAATTACTTGCATGCTCTCTTATGTTGTAAATTGCAGCCAAGGAAAATATTTAAGAACATAATAATGGCAGTTGAGCCTATTTCCCAGATGGGGATCCTATCCCAAATTGTGTGAGGTCTTGTTGGGACTTCATATTACAAAGACCCCCTATATGTTGGCAGAATCTAGCACCGACAACATGATTATAGTGGATACTAAAGCCTATGGGTTTTGGTCTAATGGAAATCATAATTCCAACAAGTGGTATTAGAGCGACAGGTATCAAGTTCGAAACTTGCCTAGCTCACGCTAGGGGAGATTATTGGACATTGGGTTCAACTCTCCCCGTGTGTTTTGCGACATGGACTAACCACCTCTCATGGATCCTAACTCTGGCGATTGTAGTGGAGACAAAAGTATACGATTTTTGGTCTAATGGTGATCGTGATTTTAGCATTTATAGCTAGAGCTTTGCACAAGAGGAGGTAGCCTCTTCAAAGAGGCAAGTGGATGTTTCTTCTAGTAATAAAGGTACAACATTTTAGTGTTATTATAGTTCTTTATTTGTCTATCATTGTTGAAATCTATAGTAAATTTGGGTAACATCTATTATTTTTCTTTATATTTTTATATTTTCTAATAGAGAATACTGCAAGTGGTCCCAAAGAACTTTGATAAGAAATTATTTTGGAGAAAAACTTATTTGTAGGTTAGACACATGTTTTGTCATCTAATAATAATAGTGATTTGTTATCCAATGGTAAATTTGTAATTAATTAAGCATACACACATGACATACAAGAGGTTTAACCTAGTTATAAACTCTTGAAACCACTATCATACCCCTTCAATTAGTACCACATCAGATAGTGCATGTATTTGAAGTTTCACTTCCACGTACCCTTGGGTATATTGGAAGTCCTCTAGGTTCCCTAAAAATGACCATAGATATGTTAATCAATCATCTAGATACTATAGTGCCATCGAGAATAACACTTGGAAAGCTTACACTCTAATATTTGTGTAATCGGGTAGTATGACTAAGGGTATGATCGAGTCTTCTTAGTTAGAGTCGTAAGTAATTGGGTCGACTACTATTGTTGGACCCCATTCATTATAAAGCGTTATAGCACCTAACACTCTCTTGTACCTAGGGACCCCTAAAAGCCTACTCCTTGTTTCCAATCCTAGAAACTCATATAAAAGGAGCTTTGATACTTATCTCAATAGAGTCCTTGTGTCATGTTGATCATTCAGGTTTCACTCTCCAATAAATCATTTTTGATGGACCTACTCACCACATTATGAAACAATTATCTAAATAGATCCCAAAATTAGGATTGATCACATTTGTACCACTCTCCAATAAGCCTTTTTGGTGGACTTGCTTACAATATTACTTGACAACTATCTCAATATTCCTAGAAACCAACACTAATCAAATTGGTATCACTCTCTAGTAACCTTTTTTACATGAACCCCCATTCTTATAGCTACCAAAAAATAGGATCTCACCCACCATGTCTCCGCCTTGGAAATTATGTGTGAGAATTTGTACCACCAACTCATTCGTACCCACTCCTATATTGAAAAAAAATATTTCTTTCATCCTAGGTTTAGTCCTAGAACCATTAGTTCAACTCATGACAATGCATAGTAAATTCAAGGAATAAAAATCCCACACATAGTGAGATAAATCATTCAATCCAATGGGGCCTAACTCTCACCAATTTTTTTATGATCCAAGACTCCCTAAAGTGGATCTAAATGAATTTGATGGCTTTAACCCCACATGTTGGGCCCCATATATGGAGCATTGTTTATCTTTGCATGACATCATTAATTACTTAATGAATCTTTGTGTGGGTTTTCTACCCCTTAGATTAGGAGGCTTGGATTCCAAACAACGAGCATATCGGAGATCCACCCATTTTCACCTCAACGCTCTCCTCTCACTTTTGGCCAACTCCTAGAATGCCTTTGGGGGGTAATCCCAAATTACACAAGATTCACCAGAAGTATTAGGATGAATAGTGCCTACAAGCACTCAAATGATAAAGGTTGGATTTAAAGAGAAATAATGCATCTTATCTGATATATTATATCTATCACAGAAAAAATAGATCAACAAATGAAAATACTTAATTTATGAACGAAATAACCTTAGGAAAAGTTCCAAATTTTATTATGAGGCCCTTAGCAATTTTGGGATTGAAACCTTGAATTTTACCTTTGAATTTGGGCTATAAATTATAATTTACCTTTCTATTGTATACCTACAAAATTGAAATTATGTAGAAATCTGGATAAACCAGTAAACAAAAGCCCACTTTGGGGTTTGCCACACGCCTAAAAATGATGTAAAAACTTATGGATACAAGTTGGAAATGTTATTATAATGAAATATGAATATAATGAGCCTAATAATACTCACAAAAACAGAGTATTCAAAAATATATTCAACTTTGAAAATTGTTACTCTGTTTAGGTACCCAATCCCCAAGGACTAAAAAATGAAAATGTCCCAATTAATATGAAACTTCTTGCAATTGTTAGGATGATTTAAATTACTTCCAAAGGTGAGTAATTTTCAATTAAAATAGTTTCTAAATGCCACTTGAGGTTAGAAGAGATAGAATAAGCCCTTTACAAATATCAAGATAAGGGATCTCACTAATCCTTGAGCTATAAGTGCTGAAGATAAATTAGTTTACTAAAATCACCTTCAAAACCATCGCACACGTTAAATTATATTTAAATGGAAGAAAAGATATGGTTGCTAGCCTTCTCTAACTTGAATGAGACATGACTTACATGAAATGAATTCTAGATACAAAAAGTAATCCGTCAAATCAATTCTAGACAAAACGGTGAAGAGATTCAAGCAAAGTCTTTTGGTAGAAATCACAAAAGAGAAATTTTTGGCCGACGCGTTTCAAACCAACAATTATTTTTAATGGTTATTTTTTTATATTTTTTGAATTTATATAATTTTTCTATTTTTAGGTCTTTTAGATTCAATAAAATACATACAATTGCAAAAAATGTGGAAAAATGATGGTTGGTTGCTAGAATAAGAATTATGGCTTGTTTCCACTAGGGCTATGGGGTAAAATTGGTGCCCCTCTTAAGTCGCTTGATCAATGATTGTGAATTAGGTATTAGAGGTGGAACCCTAAAAGTTAAATCACTTCAAGCCTAATCAAGGACAAGGTATGAGACTGAGCCCTACTAGAAGGGATTCCTCTTAGGGAAAATCCTCCAACTAATAGATCAACTATTATGCAAAATAAATTAAAATCCTTAATAAGAAGGGTTCGGGCATGGCCCAAGAAGGAGAAACAAATCTTACCTTACACCAACAAGAGAAATGTGTGAATAAAATCCCTACACATCCTTGTTTGGAGGATAAATCGTATCATGCAGACATGACAAATCTCCCTAGACTTGGAAACCAAGTCTATAAACAAACAAACAAATACATGAAAACATTCCCTAATTTATCATTAATCACAAATGTAAATATTATGCATCGCTTATACCTCTTTCTGAAATGCTTGATGATGATCCTTTCTATTGTCCTTTGTAGCTTTAGTCTCGTCCTCAATGCTCCAAGAAGAGACTTGTAGAGATAGAAACAAACAAATGATCAAATCATGTAATACACCAACGATATAATCATAAACTATGTAAGTGATCAAGGAATCTTTGAATAAACATCATAAAAAATGTATATGGGAAAGAGACATATATTTTATTAATAATTAAGAAAAGGAGAATTACAACCATGCCTTGATGTTGAAAGCCTCCTTCCAATGATCCTCAATCCAAACCTGTGCAATCAAAAAGTCTCCAATGGATATTTGGACCACATGTAAGTATAGTTCAAAAGTCTAAAATAGCAACCTTCCAAAGTCTAAGAGCCAACCCATTTCTCTTTGAGTGCATTGTACTTATATCGAAAGAGTGGAAGTTGATATCCATTAAGGAAGGGGTGAGATCCACAATGGAGGGAATGAGATCCATAATGGGGGAAATGAGATCCAAGATAGGAGGAACTCGAGCCAAATATCCATAACTTCAGATATATACCTTCTTGAGGCTTCTAGAAATGGAAGATTCTTTACCCTTTTTTATTTTTACTCATGTAAGAAGAACATCGCACCTTTAACATAGGAAAATTGCAATGAAATATCAATTCATTAGTTATGTAAGGTGTGTCTATTGCAGGTTGTGAACTAAGGACCCACGATGATCCCCAAAATTAGGATTTTTTAAGGTATTAAATATAGGATTCTTGTACTTGATGATAGGTACTTCTTCCTATTTCTTGGGGATTGGTGACAATAGTTCTTCGAATAGTGAGTGATCTAGATTTGACATTATTTTCCTAGATGCGACAAAATGACATGTAACATATTTCCCCCTAAATTACAAAGTCAGGAAAGGAATAAATGAATGAGTGAAGTTCTTTATCATGCAAAGATTGGAATCAAGGGACCACTAGTTGGAAACCTACAAGTCAACGATCAAGAAATTATTGTACAATATCATCATATGATGGTCATTGAGGTAGGAATTACCATACTCAGAGTACAAGTATCTCAAAAGTAAAGTATGGAAATATGCAAAAATCCATATCAAGATGAGGTCATGGCCACCAAATATAGATTGTGGATCCATATTACAATAATGAATACCCGAAACTCCACATAACCTTGATATATCATAAAAAAATCCAGGCTCTTCATCTCTGTTAATTCGTAGCACAAATATAACCATGTGAATAAATATCTTGGAGTCGAACATGGTAGAAACCATCTGATTACTAGTTGTTGATGAAGATTGTTAACAAATACGAGAGAAACCTCCAATAATGAAAATGGTTCTTAAGGTACTCTAATACAATCCATGAGGTGTGAATAAATGATTTCAAGTTGAACACCGATAAAATCATTTTATCAAAGTTTAATGATGATAACTTCTCGTTGAAACCGAGGAAACCTGTCATTAAGGCATGCAAGCCCCAAGGTAATAAAAGGTGTTTCTAGATCAACTTCCTAGATGATGTGTTGAAGTTAATAGGAAGCGTCCCATCGCAAGAGGGCATACGACACAAAACAAATATCAAATTTTAAATAAAAAACTAGGAGTGATTCAAGATTGATTCATGGATGGTCAACACGATAGAAAGTTTTTAAAGACTACAAAGTAATTTTAATTGAGGTTAGACTTCTCTTGAACATATTGGCGACATGACATTTGACATGGAATCATTCGACTCAAATTAGGATGAAATACCAATATGAAGACTTCCAATGAGGTATGATCAAATGAGAGGAAAATGGATTTCCCAAACTTGACACAAAAAAATTGGAGTGTCATGTTCAAGTGTGACATAGTTCTTTTCAAATACAAAAAATAAGTTTTCCTTTCCCAATTCCCCCCACCATTACTGGCAAGTACCTCTTTATTTTTACACAATATTGAGGAGGATAACATATGCTTGTCTATAAGCTCATCCTTCAGAGTATTTTTAATGAGCCCTAAGAAGGAGTGGCTCGATATCATCATGATCGAAAAGTCCTACGTTGTTTATGTTTTACGAGTCCAATGAAGGGGCATCTTGATTTATTTCGCATGTTTATATAGTTTGAAAAAGAAATGAAAAGGAAACTCCAAATGGCCTTTTTTAAATAAGTTTAATGAGTCCCAAAAAAGGATAAAAGATAACTCAATCAACTATTTCAACATAAAACTTTATAGATCCCAGAGAAAGTAAAGTTTGGTTATTTTTCATATTTAGGGAGTTTGGAAAGAACATAAAGAAGACTCCAAGGGTATTATTTTTCATAAATTTAGTCTCCTAGGGCCAAAAAAGTATAAAAAAATACAAAGGAGAACTCTTCTAGCCATGATTGACTAGAGTATACCTTTTTTGTAATTAGTCTATCCAGTCCAAAAAGGGGTAAAATCACACCAAATAAACACCCCTTCTAATCCTTTTAATGAGTGTGAAAGGAAACAAGTTTACTTAGTAAACTTTTCATGTATAGGGAGTCTAAGAAGAACATAATGGAAACTCCACAATGTTCCTTTTTTCGTATAGTTTTTACAACCCCAAAAAATTGAAAAAATCATAATCAGTATCTTATTATCATTTATTTACGAGCACGGGAAGTAATAAAGACTAAGCTCGATATAAGCTTCATTTTTATGTAAAGATTGAAACAAAGAAAAAAGTTTGCTTGAGATTGGTTTCATTTTTACACAAACTTGAAACATAGAGAAAAGTGTGCTTAAGATAGGTTTTCCTACTTACTTATGCGATTTAATGATAATTTAGGGAATGTTTTCATGTATTTGTTTGTTTGTTTTGTAGACTTGGTTTCCGAGTCTAGGGAGATTTGTCTTGTCTACAGGATCAGATTTGTTTTCCAAACAAATTGGTGACCATACTAGGGAGAATGAGATCCAATATAGGAGGAACTCGAGCCCAATCTCCATAGATTCAAATAGATACCTTCTCAAGGCTTCTAGAATGGAAGCTTCTTTACCATTTTTTATTTTTACTCATGTAAGAAGAATGTTGCACATTTAACAAAAGAAAATTATGATGACATCGCAAGTCATTAATTATGTAAGGTGCATCTATCATGGGTTTTGAATTGAGAACCTGTGATGATCTCCAAAATTAGGGTTTTTTAAGGTATTCAATCCATGATTCTTGTACTAGATGATAGGTACTTCTTTCATATTTCTTGGGGATTGGTGACAATAGTTCTTCGGATAATGAAAAATATGAATTTGACATCATTTGCCTAGATGCAAAAAAATGACATGTAACAATCCCTATCCAAGTGACAAATTTTCCCTTCAAATGGATCCATATACTTATTCTTGTAGTATTATTTAGTTATCCACAAAGTCCGTAGGAAAAATATTTAATCTCAACCAATAAAGAGAAACTCCAAGATGAACACCAAAGATTAAATGAAATTATTTCAGATTATAGAAAATGATTTCAACAATTCACAATTATTGGTTTAGGAGGGAGAGCTCTCTATTTATAGATGAGGCTCTCAACATATCTCTTCATTTTTATCCAATAAAAAAGGTGAATGGACTGAATAATTGTAACCTTGAATTTTATTTATGTGAGCATTGAATGGAAAATGAAACCATGTTCATTTTTATTCAGTTCTCATGAATATTCTGGGTTGTTGGAATTATCCATTATGATGCATGTAGTCTATTTAAAGTTATTTCTATTTCTAAGTCAGTGTAGTAGGTGTAATTCATTAATGATTATTCTAGAAGGACATGGGTATATTTTCTTGGAACTAAACCTAAGGTATTACTTCATTTTAGAGAGCTTAAATCTCCCTTGAAATATCAAACTATTAAAAATATTAAGGTGTGGAGAGCTCATAATAGTGATGTGTTTATTCTATGGGGTTTTACAAATATTGCAAGGAGAATGGTATTGGAAGACATAAGACAACTTTGTATACCTATCAATAAAATGGGTTTCTAGAAAATATGAATAGAAATTTGGTGAATAGTGTTATAAATACACCTAATGGAGTTGACCTGGAGAATAATTTCTGAGTAGGAGAAATTTCTGCAACATTTTACTTGATTAACATGTCTACAACATCAACACCCGTGCATAAGACATTTGTGGATATTTGGACTGGAAAGAATCTCACACTTCATTATCTTCATGTTGCGAGGCATATGCTCATGTGCTTAAGGAAAGGAAATATAAGTTAGATAACAAGGTGGTGAAATGTATATTCATTGTATATGGTGTGGGTGTGAAAGGGTACAGGTTTTGGGACCATTTGGCTCAGAAATTTTTAACATAAATGTTATTTTAGAGAAGTTAAGCCTTCCCCATGCCACATGGTGGTTTATCTAGAAGAGGATTGGAATAACTTAGTGGTTTAGCTGCAACCGAAGAAAAATAAATATGAACTAGAAAGTGAAAAAATGTTCATGATGGACCTGTTGTGGCCACCAACAACCCCCCCTTTTTTTGTTTAGTGTTATTACTAATATTAAATAAAAGGGTACCCTTAGTCAAAAAAATTTTAAAAAATCAATTAGTGATTGTATTTCCTTTTCAATAAAACTTATTATCATAAACTTAAGAAAAGATCCTTGCTAAATCTAAAAACTTAAGTTTTGTGATGAAGGAAGGTAAAATTACTCCTTAAAGGATATTGCATCACAAAAAGGACAACAACATGCCTCCTTACGAGCTAAAATTTAAAACCGTGAGAATGCAATGCGAAATTGCATAAAGATAAAACATATATCGCATCGCAGATCTTAAAAGCATACTTATGATAAAAAACTGCAGAAAACACCGATATACGATAGCGCATATCGCAAAATCGCACCTCGCAAAGAAACTGCTGAACACAAAATATGCACATCTTACAATCATGCGATATTGCGATCGTGCGACACTACGAAATTGTGATAATTCGGCAAAACAACCTTACGATAAGACAAAATAAAAATCATGCGATCTTGCGATATGCGATGTAACAAATCTGCGATATCGCAAAGCAAATCGCAAAATCATTCCATCGCAAATTTGTCTGGTTCATTGTTCAAGAAAAAGTGTTAAACGAGACTGGTTATGTGCTATAATGCTCATTAATGAAATATAGTTTTGAGTTTATCGAAGAGTCAGTTCATGTAAGGTGGCATATTTTTACATGTCTTCCGCAGTCAAAGCATTCCCGTCATTATGTATTATCATTACTCTCACTTCACTTGTAACTGCAGGAACGAAGAACAAAAGATTATACAAAACAGTGTACATGAAATTATGGTGAAGAATAGGCGAGGCTCTTGTATCTGAAGATAAATAAATGGCACCCTTATACACATTCACCGCATGTAACAGAAACGCAGTTTCAAATTTAGCTTGTTCAATTCTGCACCAGATAACAGCGAAACCCAATCTGCCAAAAGAAAGCACGCAAGAGGCAGAAACGCATCAAGGAAACCCAGACTGAAAAACAGAGGCAGTTTCCGATGCACGATTAGCGCTTAGTGCTAATCGCGCATCGCCAGGAAAAATCTCTCGAAGAGGATGACTCTCAAAAACAACATAAATTCTGCCGAAAGATGGTGCCAACTCTAGCAGTTTCCGTTTTCACAAGGCAACTAAAGGCTAAGGTCGGCCAACCAATTTCACTCAAGCAAATGTTGAATGCTTGCGATATAAAGGAAAAAATACATAAATAGTTAGCTTTAGATTTAATTTTAGAGATAGTTTTATTTTATTTTGCCTAGAAACAGGACGGTCATTTAAACCGTATCCTAAATTTTTATAAATAAGTTATTTTTAGACATAGTTAGTAGTATTTAAACCCTTCTCATGCATTTAGAGAAGGGGTCCAGAAATTTATCAAAAACTTGTCCTCAGAACATGCACTTTTGCACCCTCCGAGGAGGCTTTGGTGAATGAATGGAACAGGGTTTATTGATTTTTGCATCTGATGTTTGCTATTGATGTTTCACTTCTGTACTCTTAGTTGATGTCGGATTGAGAAGAGATAAATCGTTATCGCTTGAAGCTCATGAGTAGAACTAGTTATAAATGGTACTTCTATCTCTTAACTGTTTCTATCTCTTGTGTTAGAGTGATATTTAAGCTTAGCTATTTACATGTTAATGCTTGAATGCCTGAGTTATCATTTGGCACTTTTGTACGGTGATAGCTATTTATTTATGCTTGATATGTGAACAACTTACTATGCGATATGCTTCTCACAACTATTTCGTCTAACTTTTTAGGCGAAGTAGTTCATCTATATTGAATTCTTTTCTTATAACAGTTGAATGATCTTTATTACCAATTGTTATTTGAAATCGTTTTAGATCGCATAACAGAAAAATCTTACCCCCGGTTAGTATAGATATTAGATGTCGTTGCTCTTTTAGATACAAATTAGATTAGAATTAGAAGTAGATTATCTCATTTAGAATCTTTTAAAGCCACAAACATCAATCAATCTTACACACACACAATTGGGAAACTGGTCCCATTATCCCCAATCGGGCCTACCATATCAAATGGAAAAGGAGCTGCCAACCAAGGTCCAGAACGGGTGGGTATCCCCCTTGTTGTAGACCTGATTTTCAGGCCTTCAACATATTTGGCGCTAGAAGGAGGGCCTGTAACTATGAATGGAAAGTAAGTCCAAATCAAAATACCATTCTGAGAGTAAATCGCCCTCACCATCTCCCCCGACTTCTCCACTTCATTTAGAATCTTTAAATCCACAGTTAGAAGTTGTAGGATCAATAGCTACTGCTATAAACCCTGATATTTCAGAACAATCTATTTTTGAACCTTCTTTAGTTGAATCTTTGGTTCAAAAACTTCAGCGATTTTCTATATCCCCTCAAAGGTCTGATAAATCTCAAGGCAGCGTGACTTCACAATATAACCCTGTTCATCCCTTAACTAGATTAAAAAGCGAAAAGTTTGGTGTTTAACCAACTGAATTACCTCTACCCACAAGGAAGAGAGCAAGGAAATCACCCAAAGGGTCCGATAGCGAGACTCTTTCACCATCATTATCCATCTCAATATCTTCACCGCGAGGTCAACCATCCACTCCACCACTTCAGACCATTGGTCACCAGCCTACCGGTACTTCTACATCTCCTTCCCAAACATCTGGAATCGTAATACCCTCAGTTCCTTAAACTCAAGGATCATATTCTGCATGTCCTTCTGTTAGTAGATCAGTGATGGCTCACTCTCCATGGAATAACCTAGGGGCAGTCTTAATGCCTGTACCCTTGAGTCAGCAACCAGCGCATCCTGAAAAATGGCTGCCTAAATTCAATCCTGAAGAAGGCATGCTATCGAAAGAACATATTAATAAATTTATGCTATCCATAAATCTTAATGGAGTTACTAATTAAGATGTTGTTGTTTGAATTTTTCCTTATACCCTTCAAGGAACAGCCGGATCATGGTATTTTTCATTACCATCTGGATCTATCACTAGTTGGGATATCTTCGAGGAGCAATTCCTCATTAAATTTGGTGATGATATGTCTACTGCGACACTGATTAGTGACCTGTCAAACCTCAGAGCCTAGTCAAAAGAACCTATCAAAGACTTCAATTCACGTTTCAATAAATTATTAAACAAAATTCCTACTGCTTCCAATCCCAGCGAAGAAGTAAGAAGTGAATGGTACATTACCGCTTTACCATCACATATAGCAATCTTCGTTGACAGGGCTAATAAGACAACTTTAGCTGAAAACCTGAAAGAAGAAATAGCTATAGAGAAATGAATTATAGCCCTTGAAAAGAAGACCACGATCGAAGAACGAAAGTATAAGAAGGTAACATTCAAAGAAGATCCCAAGAAAAAGCAATCGAAAGATCCTTTTGATTTAGAAGGATTACAAAAGGTTTTGAAGACCATGTCTAACGAAATGGTCGACATTAAGAAACAAGTGGCAGAAAATTCTTCAAAGAAGCGATACAGAGCTTTTAAAATAAATTCCTCGACTGATTCAAAGCCCCCCAACGCTATTACAAACGGAATTTGAGGAAGAAGAGGAAATCGCTACTGAAGAGCAAACTGATGACGAAGAAGTTGTAGAGTTACAAGGAATGTGGGATTTCATCCTCCCACAAGAAGAGGATCAAGAAGCATTCCCGGTTAGTACATGAAGTAGAAATTAGCTTGATCCCCCCCAAACTACCCCTAAGCCAAAGAGTGCAAGCTCGGCAACGAGGGATAAAGTCGCACCCAAGAAGACAACATCTAAAGCGACTCAAACCAGCCCAGTCCAAACAGATTCGTCTAGTCCATCTAAAATGTTGATCATTTCTAATGAATTGGAGTACAATATTATAGAAGATATGAAGAAGACTCGGGCCAACATCACTCTTTATGAATTGAGCTAGTGAAAACACCAACAAAAGATACTTTTGAAAGAATTACATGCTGTGCCAGTTGCACCTTTGCCTACCGCTGTAATTTCTCAAGCTTCTCATGAAATGGGAAGACCTCTGACTAATGTGATTAACAAGATTGATCCATTAATTGGAGGAAGATCGAGATCTCATACTCCCCCCTTCCTTCTTACCTATGAAATTTTTAATAAAAATGTGCATAATTGTTTAGTGGATTCTGGAGCTTCATCGAATATTTTACCAAAGTCAATATGTACAAAATTGAACATTCAACCGCAAAAGTCTACCGTGCACATAGTCCAGCTAGATCGATCACAGGTCGAAGTGATTGGAGAATTGAATCAAGTTACCATAAGGTTGTCATCCAACCCAAAGGTATGCCAAGTTATCGACATTTTAGTTGCTGATATTCCAGAATTTTATGGTCTAATTCTTAGTAGAGATTGGTCATAAAAGCTTCATGGATATTTTGCAACTGATTGGTCACACATGTGGCTCCCTTATAATGGTAAACCCAGTCAAATAAAAGTTGAACGAGAAAGACGTCAAAAATACATAGTAACGGAGCTAGAGGGAGAGAATGAGCCAGTAGCATATAACAACAACATTATTGGCAATTACTCAGTAGATTCTTTCCTAGGGAATTTCAATGCTCATACGTCACCTTATTTAGAACATTTTGTTTTGTCCCAAGTCAAAAACTTTTCCCAAACAGATAGTTCTAGATGTATCAATTTTTTAGATTATCCTGTAAATAAATCTTTGTTTTGGAAATTATTTTTTTATGGTTCTAAATCTAATGAAGGAGCAGGAGCAAGATGTGTGCTAGTTAGTCCAGAAGGAGATAAAACTATGTTAACTTGCAGGCTTGCATTTGATTGCACCAACAATACCACTGAATATGAGGCTTTGGTCCAAGGGTTGTACAAAGCAATTGGATTAAACGTCAAATACCTTCAAGTTTTCGGAGATTCGGAAATTGTAGTTAGATAGGTACGTAATACTATACATTGTTTATCAGGTCATTTAAAACATTATCAATCTCTAGTTCAAAATCTGACTGAACACTTTATAGCATTTAATATCTCATTAATTCCCAGAACCCAGAATGCAAGTGCAGACCTCCTAGCTAACGTAGCTTCCAAACTTATCCCTTCAGAAGATTTTGGCCCTGATAGATTTTCAATAGAATTAATCTTTCGACCTTCTATTCCTGACAACATCACAAATTGGAGAATTTTTAACGACGATCCTAACATCGTGAGTTTTCTCACATCTGAAGGATCATATGCCAATCAAATAATTGACGAAGACCAACATGATCAAAAATTGCAACAGGATAGCACTAACAACGCTATACCTAAGTCGGTAGTCAAATTAGAAGACCTTTATGATTTGAAAGATCGGTTTAAAAGATATACTAATTCAAAACTCCAAATTTCAACTTTGAACTACAAATTAGTAAATCTGGGAACTGATGCCAGACCACAAAACGTCAATCTAGGCCTTGGCCTAACTCCAGAAGAAAAATTAGCATATATCCGTCTTTTGAGACAATACAAAAATGTTTTTGCTTGGAACTATGATGAACTTAAAACATACGACACTTCTATCATCCAATATACTATTCCAATGATGGAAAATGCAAAACCAGTCCAATAGAAGTTGAGAAAAATCCATCCCAATTTAGACAATCAGATTAAATCCGAACTCAACAATTTATTGAAAGCCAAAATAATTTCGCCGTTCAACATTCTAAATGGGTATCCAACATGGTCCCTGTTAGAAAGAAAAATGGAGATATTAGAATCTGTATTGACTTTCGAAACCTTAATAAAGCCTGCCAAAAGGATAATTTTCCTTTTCCTCCTATGGAACAAATCTTGCAGGCAGTCGCTGGGTCAGGATTAATGTCCTTTTTGGATGGATTCTCAAGATATAATCAAGAGTTGGTACACCCTGACGACCAATTAAAAACCACATTCAAAACCAAATGGGGCACCTACGCATATCCAAAAATGCATTTTGGCCTGATTAATGCGGGTGCCACTTTTCAGAGAGCCATGGACATTGCATTCAAAGGTTTAGTTAATAAGTTAGTGGTAATATATTTGGATGATATAACTGTCTATTCCAAAAACTGAAGCAACCATCTCAGAGATTTGAAACAAATCTTCCAACGTTGTCTCAGGTATGGAATTTCACTCAACCCTAAAAAGTCCTTTTTCGCATTAAGTGAAGGAAAACTTCTAGGATTCATAGTGTCAAAAACTGGAATTTACATTGACCCTGACAGAATCAAAGAGATTTCCGAAATTTCCCAACCTCACAACAAAAAAGCCATGCAATCTTTCCTTGGTCAGATCAAGTTTGTAAATATATTTGTTCTAGACTTTTCAAGAATTGTATCTCCTTTACAAACAATGATAAAAAAGAACTCAAACTTCAAGTGGGCCCAAGACGAATATGAGGCATTCAATCTAATCAAACAAGCAATTGTGAATGCTCCATCTTTAGTGACTCCAAATTTTTCAGAGCCTTTTATTTTATATACATTTGCCTCTGACAGATCATACGCAGCGATTCTTACCCAAGCGAATGAGGAGAAGGCAGAATCCCCAATTTCTTTTTTCTGTTCAAATTTACAGGGGGCTTAATTAAATTATTCAGATGTGGAGAAGCAGGCTTATGCTGTTTTCAAAGCAATCAAATATTTCAGACCCTTCCTACTCAAAACTCATACAAAAATCATTGTACCGTTTTCAGCAGTAAGAAATCTTTTAGTACAAAAAGAGGTGGGTGAGAAAAGAGCCAATTGGGTTACTGCCTTACAGGAATATGATGTAGAAATCAAACCAGCAAGTATTGTAAAAGGTCAAGGCTTTTGCAAAATGCTGGCCGGAGTATCGCTGATATTTGAAATTCCATCTACAGACATACAAGTGTACGAGGTAAGCCTAAACCATAATGATTCATTATATGCTAATATCATTTATTATCTTAAGAATGGGTATGCCCCTTCATACCTCAATCATACCAAGAAAATAGCTCTAAGATTGAAAACCAAACAATATTAACTCTTGAATGATGTTCTTTTTAGAAAAAATTATGATTCTGTTCTACCTAGATGTCTTGAAGAATCTGAAGCTAAAAATGTTTTGCAGGAACTCCATGTCGGGCCAGCAGGCGGACACTATGCTGGAGATGCTACTGCACATAAAATCTTACGCACAGGCTATTACTGGCCCACATTATTCAAAGACTCACATAATTACGTAAGGAAATGTCAAGTCTGCCAAACAGCCGCTAGAAGACAGAAGAAACCATCTTTGCCACTACAGCCAGTCAACATTGAGCGACCTTTTGATCAGTGGGGATTGGACATAATAGGTGAGATCATTCCTCACTCTTCTAAGCAGCATAGATACATCCTTACAGCAATAGATTACTTTACTAAATGGGTAGAAGCAGTTCCACTCAAGACGGCTAATGCTGAACATATCATTGAATTTATAGATCAATTCATAATCATCAGGTTTGTATTGCCTTTCGCTTTAATGTTTGATAATGCATCATACTTTTCTGGAAATGCAATGATTGAATTTGCACTTGAAAGAGGTTTTAAACTTAAATATTCCATCAATTATTATCCACAAGGGAACGGGTTAGTTGAATCTACCAATAAAAGCCTAATTAGGATCATCAAATGAACAGTTGACCAAAATCATAAAAATTGGCATAAATCTTTAATATATGCTTTATGGGCAGATCGAATAACACAAAAAGCTTCAATTGCCACTTCTCCATTCAATTTAGTTTATGGAAAAGAAGTAGTTCTCCCAACCCATTTAGCAATTCCCTCTCTGTCTTTAGTTCAATATATTGATGAAGTACCAACTTCCTCCTTACAACTAAGACAAATGGAAATAATCCAGTTAGAATAACAAAGAGAGCGGGCCAAAAGAACTCACACTCATCATCAAGCATTAGTAAAATCCTCTTTTGATTCAAATATAATGACCAGAAAAGACTTTCAGGTGGGAGATCTAGTTTTAAAATGGGACAAGGCTCATGAAGAAAAAGGAAAACATTCAAAATTTCAACGAATGTGGCTTGGTCCTTTTCAGATTGTAGAAATCATAGGTCTGTCCACTTTTTTGTTGCAGGATTTAACAGGGAAGAGAGATTCCTTACCTTTTAATGGTCAAATTCTTAAGAAATATTTTCCTTAGAAGATTATTCTTCTGTTTTGTAAACTAGTTTTTTAGTTTTTATTTATTTTTAATAAAACCAGTTGTGAATGGTTACATTAGGAATTTACCAAAAAGATACCAATTCTCTTTCAGATTTTGAGTTTTCTCTTGTATAAATAGAAAATCTTTAGAAAAATTGATCTTTATTATTGGAAGATAAAGTTAAAGACTCTAGCCTAGATATGATACTAGTTTCAACTTCATAAAATTTGATGAAAACAACCTTTAGTGGGAAATTGTTTTATATCAGTGCAATGAAAGGTATCGATAAAAAAATAAAGATTCTTTGTAGAACAGCTCCTTCCAAAAACTCTACTATTGTCGTCCAAAGCTATCTTAAGGAAACAATGACTTCCTCCCTACTAAGGAAATCACAAATTTCGGAGGAACAATTCAAGGATACACTTCATCTTAAAGAGTAAGAGGTCTCATCACGAGCCGGCTTATCATAATCACATATATTATAACTAGCTGACTTTTCCAAAACTGCATACCACAACAGGGCAATGACTTAAGATTGTTCCAATAAAAAGGCAAGGGGTCTCATCACGAGCCAGCTTCTTCAGCAAGTTATAAGTCAAGTGAATGACTGTGTCATAAATTGGCCATCAAACTAAGACATTGTTCTTTAAGAATAAAAGAAAATCAAATGCATTAAGTGTTGATGTGAATTCTTCTTTGAGAATTGTAGGTTTCTTTACGTAGGATTCAGGATCATTGCTGGGTAATAGGTAACCCTGTCAAGGCTATGAATTCCTGCTGGCAGCAAAGGCTCTACCTACAACAAATGAGTATACTTAAAACTATTTTATAGAGAAGTATTTGTTTTATCTTTACAACCAAGTAATGACTGATGTAAATACAAGGACTAGCTTGAGGAAACAACTAATCAAAGTTGAAAATAGTTGAAACAAAATACCATTGACAGGTTAAAGCATAATGTAATTTATCTTTCTATAATAAAGTTTAATTTTCTGGAAAATTTTCTGTTTTGGAAGTTTAGAAAATTCAAAAGAATGACAGAGATAACTAGTTCTTCCAAGTGAATCTCCAATTGTTGTGGCCACCAACAACCCCCCTTTTTTTTGTTTAGTGTTATTATTAATACTAAATAAAAGGGGACCCTTAGTCAAAAAAATTCAAAAAAATCGATTAGTGATTGTATTTCCTTTTCAATAAAACTTATTATCATAAACTTAAGAAAAGACCCTTGCGAAATCTAAAAACTTAAGTTTTGTGATGAAGGTAAAATCACTCCTTAAAGGATATCGCATCGCAAAAAAAGACAACAATATGCCTACTTACGAGCAACAATTTAAAACCCGAGAATGCGATGCAAAATTGCATAAAGATAAAACATATATCGCATCACAGATCTTAAAAGCATACTTATAATAAAAAACCGCAGAAAACGTCGATATGTGATAATGCATATCGCAAAATCGCACCTCGCAAAGAAAATGCTGAACACAAAATATGCACATCTTACAATCATGCGATATTGTGATATTGAGATATTGCGATCATGTGACACTACAAAATTGCGATATGCGATGTAACAAATCTGCGATATCGCAAAGCAAATCGCAAAATCATCCCGTCGCAAATTTGTCTGGTTCATTGTTCAAGAAAAAGTGTTAAACAAGATTGGTTATGTGCTTTAATGCTCATTAATGAAATATAGATTTGAGTTTATCGAAGAGTCAGCTCACGTAAAGTGGCATATTTTTACATGTCTTCGGCAGTCAAAGCATTCCCGTCATTATGTATTATCATTACTGTCACTTCACTTGTAACTGCAGGAATGAAGGACAAAATATTATACAAAGCAGTGTACAAGAAATTATGGTGAAGAATAGGCGAGGCTCTGGTATCTGAAGATAAAGAAATGGCACCCTTATACACATTCACCACATGCAACAGAAACGCAGTTGCAGAATTAGCTTGTTCAATTCTACGCTGGATAACATCGAAACCCAGTCTACCAAAAGAAAGCACGCAAGAGGCAGAAAACGCATCATGGAAACCCAGACTGAAAAACAGAGGCAGTTTCTGATGAGCAATTAGCACTTAGCGCTAATTGCGCATCTCCAGGAAAAATCTCTCGAAGAGGATGACTCTCAAAAACAACATAAATTCTGCCGGAAAGATGGTGCCAACTCTAGCAGTTTCTGTTTTCACAGGGCAACTAAAGGTTGAGGTCAGCCAACCAATTTCGCTTAAGCAAATGTTGAATGCTTTCGATATAAAGGAAAAAATATAGAAATAGTTAGCTTTAGATTTAGTTTTAGAAATAGTTTTATTTTATTTTGCCTAGAAACAGGACGGTCATTTAAACCGTATCCTAAATTTTTGTAAATAAGTTATTTTTAGACATAGTTAGTAGTATTTAAACCCTTCTCATGCATTTAGAGAGGGGTCCAAAAATTTATCAAAAACTTGTCCTCAGAACATGCACTTTTGCACCCTCCGAGGAGGTTTTGGTGAATGAATGGAACAGGGTTTATTGATTTTTGTATCTGATATCTACTACTAATGTTGCACTTCTGTACTCTTAGTTGATGTCAGATTGAGAAGAGATAAATCGTTATCGCTTGAAGCTCATGAGTAGAACTAGTTATAAATGGTACTTATATCTCTTAATTGTTTCTATCTCCTATGTTAGAGTGACATTTAAGCTTAGTTGTTTACATGTTAATGCTTGAATGCTTGATTTATCATTTGGCACTTTTGTACGATGATAGCTATTTATTTATGCTTGATATGTGAACAGCTTACTATGTGATATGCTTCTCACAACTATTTCGTCTAACTTTTTAGGTGAAGTATTTCATCTATATTGAATTCTTTTCTTATAACAGTTGAATGATCTTTATTACCAATTGTTATTTGAAATCATTTTAGATCGCATAACAGAAAAATCTTACCCCGGGTTAGTATAGATATTGAGATGTCGTTGCTTTTTTAGAATACAATTGCATATCATTAGATTAGAATTAGAAGTAGATTATCTCATTTAGAATCTTTTAAAGCCACAAACGTTAATCAATCTTACACACACACAAATTGGGAAACTGGTCCCATTATCCCCAGTCGAACCCGCTATACCAAATGGAAAAGGAGCTGCCAACCAAGGTCCGGACCGGGCGGGTAAACCCCTTGTTGTTGAACCGATTTTTGGGGCTTCAACACCTGCAAACAACACATGTTGAAGCATTCTAGCAACGCTTGTGGGTGGATGAAATTAAGTAAACATTTGCATTGACATGAATGGATCTTAGGCAAATCCCAAGAGATTTAGACCCAAATATGTATCCAATCTAGGCATCTAGCCTCCAGGAATGACGGATCTAATAACATATGCCAAATGCTCTATGAGTATGCCATGTTGGTTGTGAACTCTAGGGCTTGTGGTAGGCCTAGAAACATAAAGTCTTTTACACATTAAGGGTGAGTTCATCGAGGAGTTGAAAGAACCATTTACCTGAAGGGCATCCTATTGGACCGTTGATTGCAATAGTTAGGTGCCCATGTATTTTGGTGGATGGTTGTTTTGTTGATTTTTCCTAGTACTTCAGATCAGGTCTTTGTCTAATCATGATCATAAACACACTCAAATACACAACTTCAAGCACTTTGCACAGCATAATTGTAATAGCAGTGAATCAACAAAGTACAAAAGAATTTTGTAGACCCAAGACCTGTTTTTATTGCAACTAGGGCTTTCATACCAGGGATCGTGGCCCTTACAAAGCCCTGATACAAGGAAAAACTAGGGCTTGAAGTCAACAACTTATAACTGCCAATCAACCCAAGAACAAGATCAAAACTTAACTTGTTGTAGCTAGCCTCCATCCCTATCAGTCCACTTTGTCTTGACATCTAGTAGGTCCTTTGCCTCCTTTACACAGAAAGAAATACCTCCTTATATCCTTTGTTCACCAGCTTCTCAAAGTGATTTTGCCTCTTCAATACACTGTATAATTATCCCTTTTCCAGCTCAACTTCTCACAGTGACTAAGACCTTATTAGATCATTGTATATCATTCTTTCAACCAGCAACTTAGCAACCAAAACTTCTCCAACACATTTGCCCACAAGCTACCCCTCTGCTTCTTCTCTATACCTGAGGTAGCTCGCACTTATGTTCGAAGAGGACTAGTTTCGGCCTCCCTCAGAGCTCAGCCTACCCACAGAATCCAGCGCAGCTTCTTCAGGCTCTGCAGTGCACCATTGCAGACCAAACCAAGGCTAAACAAGACTCCTTTCAGGGATTGGCTCTCTCCCTTATATGATGAACAGGAGACAACCTTTAACAAATCAATTATGTGGCTAAACTCGATTTGAACAGGCTTTCATTATGGAACAAAACTCCTCCTAAATTTGACCTGTCCAAAGCCCTAACTAGGGCACAAAATACGCAGAAATCCATCCTTCTTCCTGGGCAATATCGGCCTATCTTCCAGCTCAAAATAGGCTATAAAAATTGCTCTTCAACAACTCGGCTTCTCCTTGTGTTCTACGGCTCCCTTTTAGGATAAATGTGCTTCTAGAGATTGTTTGCAAGGTGTGATTGATATCTCCTTAGGTCACTTGTATTTACACTCTCCATTGTTTCCTTTGGATGCCACCTTCAGTCCATCAAAGGTGCCCTCTTGCAACAATTAGAATAAACAATAATTTACATTGGGTCTTTAGCCCACCAACTTGTGTCCAAAGTCCACCACTTGGGTACATTACCCACAAAACCACATTTTCGTGGGTTTTCTCCACACAACCTAGTCCCCAAGGGTTGTGGGAGTACCTCCCAAGCTACAATTTCAACATGTTCCTTTATATGGTCCTTAAATAGTTTGAAGATGTCTACAGGATCAAGGTACAAGATACAAGTGCCAAGTTCAACCAAATTTATATTTTGTTGATAATGAGTGTTTTCAATTCATGGTGGAGCATCTAATGCATTGAACCAACAAAAGATGATGAAGACCTCGCCTAACAAAGATTAAGAAAAGTACTCATAAGGAGTGTTAGAATCATTAACTCCTACTTGTCTTAAGGATTAATGCATGATATTTATGACCATATGAGTGGGTTATGGTTTGTTATTTGGCTGATCAATGTGATATAGAATTTGTCCCTGTGTGAGTAAACTTCTCTTCAACTAATTCAACACCCAAATTAGTGCACGGTTGATATATTCTTTCAACAAATTGTTAGTATGTTGAGATAATGTGTCTATCTTGAGATAAACATCCATTCATTTATAATATATATGTGCACAAATACATTGTTGGATAGGTCACTCACCACAGTTTTGGTGTGCATGAAACAAGGCTGGTGAACATTCAATCAAATTTATAAAGACAAAGGGGTGTTCCCAGAATAAATAAAGAATTCAATAATGTAGGCACATCCAACAATTATGCTAGCCCCTGACATTGCTCTTCCCAAGTTTGACTTTAGATGACACTAATACAGATACCATTCTCTAATAGTTTCTTGGGGATTTTGCCAATATTGGTTATAAATAGGACACATGTGATCAAGGCAGTGTCTGTATAGCATTATTCTAATTGGTACAGCAAAGACTCTGACACATGACAGGCTGATATACAAGTTGGACTCAAATTATTTATTTGGCACATCTCAAATGACTACAATTCAATGTTACATTTATCGTTATTGGCAATTTATTGCCAAGGGTCCAAATTTTTAATTATTGGCAATATCGGAGAAAATACCGGGAATTATCAGGAAACTTTAAAAAATACAAAAATAATCATTTTTTTTCAATTTTTTTACTTCTAAAACAACATCAACATCAAAAGAACAATGGAATTGGGAAAAATTTAGGACGATGGAGTCTAGGTTTTTGGAGCTTTGGCAATGGCAGCCAGCCTTTCAAACTGGTTTGGCGAAGTAACCGCTCTCTCACTCCCTCTCCTTGGGCCATACCCTCTCGTACTCTGGCCACCCTCCTCCGTTCTCACCCAATCAGTCCGTTATCGGCAACCTGCACTATACACCTATCTGACTCGACATCTATTAGCTGGGAGTTATCTCAGGACGGTTAACGTTTGTTGTCGAATAGCATGGAGGGTGACATTGTTGATTATTCCAAGGATCCATTTGAACTAGACCCCAACTGGTCAGTTTTCTCTCTGCAATTGCCCATCTCGTCCACGAACATTTCTCTGGACATTCCCGCAACCCTATCCAATGGTCCTAGGGTTTACACGGTGTCGAACTACCCAACCTTCATAAATCCGGCACAGCAGCCTCATCTTTTGTCTGGTCCGTCTTCCTCCTCGCTGTCGTTTTCTAGCTTCCCTGAAACAGTCCACTATCCTCCTGACCCTGACCTACCCCCGCTCTCCCCAGCTTCCCTGCAGTTTATTTCATCCTGCCTAAACCCTCCTGCTCCACCGAACCCTTTGAATCCCCCTCCGCCTTTTCCCCCAGGTACTTCACACATTCCTCTCCCTCAAGCATCGCACTTCTACTTGTCCCTTTCACTGGACCCCGTTGCACCCATTCCTCCTCCACTCTTTCCCGACCCTCCCACTTCTGATTGTTTTGCGAATACATCCCCTACACACCCGAGATTGATCAAGATTACCCATTTGGAGGCTAACGCGATTCCTTCTACCATTCCATAAAGCAGACCACCCCCTAATCAACCGGGGCATCCAACCAAGAGATTCAAAGGGGTGAAGGCAAGTACAAAGAAGATCTCTCTCACTTTTGGAGACAACATCCAAATGGGGGACGTTATCGATACCTCTGACCGTGTTTTGGTGGACCGAGTCAGGGATAGGGCATATTCGGCTGCGCACTTGAGACAGTGGGTCTTGAAGATTTGGGGGCAGGTCCTCTCTGAATTGTCGTCGGTTGTCACTCTTTCTCGTGGATGGTTTGCTCTTCGATTTCAGCGGAATAAATTTATTCCATGTGTACTCTCAAAGCACTGGCACATCGAAATGGCTCCAATACTACTCAAATGATGGAGTCCCCTCTTCGATCCCGAGAGAGAACACCTTGGGGCTAGGCCCATTTAGGTTAGATTACCTGGTTTACCTCTACACTTCTGGTCAGAAGATGTATTCAAGTGGCTTGGGAATGCCCTTGGCAGATACATGGATTATGACAAGACTTATATGTTAACAGGGAATATGTCCATGGCTCGCATTCTTGTACATCTTGACACCAAGGAGGGTCGGAGGAAAATATGCAGCTACAATGGAGGGGCACCTGCAAGGTACAGATTTTGGACTACGAGGGGTGCCTTATAGCTACATGAGGTGTCATAAGATTGGACATCTATATAAAGATTGCCCTCTACTTGCATCAAGCTCTGCTTCGGTTGCTCGGCCTGAACAAGTGGCTATAAACCTGGATTTTGATCAGTGTGGGAAGGCACCTGTTCATCTCGAGGAGAATCTGCTAATGGACTCACAGGTAGCTCGTGGCACAGGCAAGGAGCAGACTCGTTCCCCATCCCCATGTATCACAAGATCTCGTGGGGCCGCAGTGACGGCTGCCTCTATTGCGGCCGCGAGTACCCTCACTAACCCTCTATCTCTCCCTTTATTATTCTCTGCTTTTTTTCCTTACTCTTCGTTTTGTAATGTTGTTCCTGTGCATTGTTCACCCTCTGTAGTTTGCACATTGGCCCCATTTGCACCCATTTTTCCCCCACTCCTCCTACCATCACTGAAATACGAGATCCACTCGCTCCTGTGGAGCCTTTCTCTGAATCTAGTAAGGGTCACAGTTATAATCTTTGGTCTTTGACCTACATAACACCAAGGGATGGTAGTGGAATAGGTATTACACCCTTGCCTCTACATTCCAAATCTTCTCGGGCTGGACAATCCAACATGTCTAAAGCCATTTTCCAGGCTGGACTGGATGTGGCACAAGGTCAGCAACAACCCATTGACAAGGTCCTTAGATCACTGACCTCCCTTCCCCCCAATCCCCCATGAAGTGGATCTCCTACAACTATCGAGGTTTGGCTAGCCCTGCTAAGAAATTAGCCTTCCATCGGATGATGGAATTAGAATCGGTTAACATTATATTTCTATGAGAGACACTGACGGTCGGCTCACAAATTATTCCCATCCTCGAAGCCATCTCTCCTAGATGACTTTTCATTGCACTGGATGCACATGGGCGATCTGGTGGTTTGATTTTGGGATATGAACCCAGGTCCATACGATTACTGAACTCCTAGGGGGGGGGGAAGGGTTCTTAGGTGCAGACATTTACTCAGTAGAAATTGGAAGGGAGCTGAGGATTATTAATGACTATGGGCCTTGTATCAACAAGATCACTTTCAGGCAAAAGTTACTTGATTATGACTACCTTCAAGCAGAGAACATTATTATGGGGGGGATCTCAATTTCTCCCTTGGACATGCTGAATCCTGGGGCATGAATGGTTAGATTGACTCTCTATTGGATGGGATCCTGACTCTATTGGAGGATCATCACCTGATTGATATACCCATGCCCTGCCTTAAACCCACTTGGCGAAATCGAAGGACCGGTGATGCTGCACTTGCTAGAAGATTGGATCGTTTTCTGGTTAAGGAGACCTTATTGGATCAATTGCCCCTTTATCGACAATGGGTGGGATCAGGGCGTTTGTCGGATCACATGCCCATCTACCTTGAGATTGCAGGCAGAGAACATAAGCCCAAGGCACCATTTAAGTTTAATTCTACTTGCTTAAAGATGATAGTCATATACAAATGGTCACTAAGTATTGGAAGACCTGTAATGCACAACATGGACTATCGGCCTCCGTTGAATTTGCATATAAAATGCTATCCCTAAAACAGAAATCAGTTGATTGGGCAAAGGACAAGAGGATAAAAGATGAGCAGATCCTGAGGAACACGGCACTGGAAATTGAACACTTGGGTGGCAAGGAAATTCGAGGTTTTATTTCTGTTGATGCTAAAGGAAGATTTGTCAGACTCGAGATTGAGCGGAATAGGATCTTGAAAGACAGGGAGGAAACATGGCGACTCCGCAATAGGGCTACCTAGTTAAAGGAAGGAGATGAGAACACCAAGTTTTACCACCGTGTAGCTAATGGGCGACAAGCTATTAATACCATCTGGCAGCGTGCAAATGATGTTGGAACTCATGCTAAGACATTCCATCAATTGGCCAACCTTGGTATTTCGCATTTTGGAAGATTATTCAGTGCTCCTCCAGAGGCTAACCTTGCTGAGATCATTAGGGTAGCAGGACACTTCCCCAGATTTGTGGACCAAGTTATTGGAGATGGATTACTTACTCCAATAACCATGGGGGAATTAGAGGCCACTATAAAGTGGTTCAAGAGGGACAAGAACCCTAGAGCAGATTGATGGTCGGTAGAATTTTACATAGCCATTTTTGACATAATTGGACAGGAGCTCCTCCAGATCATTGAAGAGTGCACTAGTGGGCGGATGTATGATGCATTCAACTCTACATTTATTTCTCTTATACCCAAGACTGATGAACCTCATACGTTAGATGATTACAAGCCCATATCCCTCTGTTATTGTATATACAAGATTATAGCCAAGATTATTCAAATCATCTTAAGCTAATATTATCTAAACATATATCATCGAAGCAATTTGGATTCCTTGATCATTGCCAAATTCATGAAGCAGTGGGCACAGCACAAGAGGCCCTCCATTCAATCAAATCCAAGAACCTCAAAGGCATGATTCTCGAGATTGACTTGGCAAAAGCTTTTGATTGAACCAACTGGCTCTACATTCGAATGTTATTGACCCATCTTGGATTTCCTCTATCTTTCATCCAATGGATTATGTGTTGCATATCCAATGTATCTTATATTGTATTGATCAATGGATCAGCATCTTCCTTTTTCCATGCAGAAAGAGGTTTGAGACAAGGATGCCCCCTTTCCCCCCTACTTTTTCTATTGATCATGGAAGGTCTAAGCAGGCTCATCTCGGCAGACACAATGTAGGGCAGACAAAGGGGTATCAAGATCATAAACAATCGCACCCTCACACACGCTATTTGTGGATGACATTCTCATATTTCTGAATATAACATTGAGGGATTCCACTGCCTTTGCAATGCAACAACCATAAATCCACTCTATCCGCCTTTGGTTTTAACCCTTATGAGATTCATATGGCACTACAGTATTTCACATTTATCACTTTACAGATTGAGGAGGAACTCATATACATGGGATACAGGTTAAAACCATCCAACTATTGGATTGTACACTGGGTATGGTTAGTTGCCAAAATTGAAAGAAGATTAAATATCTGGCATTACAGGTGGTTGTCCAGGGTGGAGAGACTGATACTCATCAAACCAGTCCTGCAAGCCACCCTAGTTTACTGGATGTCACTGGCCTGGATCTTGAAGGGTATTATTAGAAGAATACAACAACTATGTTGCAGCTTTCTCTGGAGGGGCAAACAAGCAAGTCACTTATTTACTTGGGCCAGCTGAGACAAAATCGCACTTCCAAAGAAATGGGGGGATGGGGATTGAAAAATCTAGATTCCTTTGCATGTGCTATGGCAGCAAAGATGGGATGGAATTTTCTAACATCAAAGAATATTCGGGCTTCCTACATGGGACCGGACAAACATATCAACAGTCTGGAGGGTGGTCCTCAATATATTGGACTACTTTAGGGATGGTTTGACTTGGAAGATCAGCAATGGAAGTTCAGTTCAAATAGGAATGGACCCTTGGATAAGATGTGGGAATGCTCACCTACTACCACAAGGGCTAATACAACATCTTTCGGATACAAGATACACCAACCTGGCACATATCGCAGACCTGGAGCATACTGATATGTTCCAGCAAACATGGAAAAATACCAACACACTGGGCATTCCCCCATGCTGGTAGGACAATTGGCAAAATTATATTATAGCATTAAAGGAATCGCATGTTCAGGTAACTGAGAGGGAGAATGAACTTAATTGGTCTTACTCACCAAATGGGAAATACTCCCCCAAATATGGATACCTCCATATTAATGCAGATCACAGAGTCCTCGCGATGGAATGGTGGTGGGTTGTACTTTGGAAGCTGAAGGCCGCTCCTCAGGCTAAACTGTTTATGTGGTGCATCCTACGAAATAAGGTTCTTACTACAAATAACTTACAAAAATGTACCTTTCATGGCCCATCATGGTGCGTATTATGCAAAGAGGATATGGAAACATGTGATCATCTATTCCTAAATTGCACTACCACTATTTCCATTTGGACCAAGGTCACTGCTCAACTATAGATACAAAACAATTGGCAGGGGCCGGACATTCGGGAGGCATGGCACCACTGGTGGTCAAATACACATTCCGACAAGGATCAAAACCTACCTATTATGATCAGTTGGTGCATCTGGTTACAGCGGAACAAGATAATATTCACAGACAGTGCACCATGTTGGGCCCTTGCCATTGCTCAACTCATCACAGCTTTCCAATGCTTACCGGATGAAACCCGAGAACCACCTACTCGCAACTTCCTTGTTGAATATATATATTATGATACCCCATGGGCATATTTTGATAGCTCGGCACAACAACATGGTTGTGGTGGAGGCATACTCCATATCACACACTCCCACTTTTAAAAGATTCAAATGGGATTGGGGGTGGGAGGACAAATAACTTTGCAGAACTTATATCCCTCTGACGTTTATTGTACTTTGCTCTTGTCAAAGGATGTAACAAATTGTAGATATTTGGAGACTCACAGATCATTAGTAAATGGTTTAATCAACAAACTGTTTGTCACACACACACACTCCGTCACATATTGGATGATGCATTGAGACTGAGATCATATCTTGACACTTCTTCTTGTCATCATATATACAGGGAGCGAAATCAAGTTTCCAACATGCTATCCAAGAAAGCCTCGCACTTGCCAAGGGGGGTCTGGTTGATCCAAGAACAGCAAGATTTGGACTCTTACAACTACTACCATCACCCGTTCATGGATGAGCAATTTTGACAGGGCCAGGGCCTTGATTTTTGAGTATTTTATGGCAGAATTTTGATGTAAATATTTGAATTATAGCATGTATATATGTCTATATATTTCTGAATATTTCATATGTAATTATTCATAGTTGTCTCCCCTAGATGGAATTGACACATATTTTTGAGACAAAACAGTACAGATAGTGGCCAAACCAATGATATTTCATATGCTATCAAACATCTTCAGCATGTAATTTTCTATATCAATGAAAATTATGATTTTTCCATCAGAAAAAACATCAACATCAAACAAAAACATTGCTACATAAATATGAAAATAAAATCGATATATAAGATGTCAAGCAATAGTAGATACATTAGATATCGATATTGAAATATCATATTTGCCCTGATCCATAAGATCTAATAGAATGATACGAAATCATATCAAAACAAAAATAAATGTATCTCATGAGATGAAGCATGGCAAAGAAAACAATGGCTTCCCCTTGTTTTCTTGATGGAAAATGGTCAACTCATCCTCAACAATGTTATCAGAACTAGACCAAAAGATTGGTTGACCAAAAAATACATAAATATTCAAATTTTGAAGGGAAAATATAATTCATGTGCATCCATAAAAATCCAAATTATTATACACAAATTTGGAAAATTTCTCATGTAAATAACAAAATATCACCGAGTGTAACCCATCTTTGAATCGAAATAGATCAATAGAGAGGTTCTAAATGGCCTCCGAAATCCAAAGAAAATCATGCTACAACAAATAACTACATAACATCAAAATCATTGCCAATATTGGGATCATATTCATCAAGATCACCCACTAAACAATAAATTAAGATAGAAAAAGCTTAGCATCCTAATCAATAATTTTGCTTGAGTGAAGTCTACAATTTTACTAGGCTCATGAAGTAGGAGCTCAACAGTGAATGCCACCAACATCGAGGTACACAGAGGGCTTGGTGATCTTGATTAAACGTTAGTTCCATAACCTCATACATCACAAAATCCAGTAGAAACATTACAATCTTGCCAATACTGGAATCCTCAAAACTATTAAGTTTGTTGGATCTTGAGTGGGATCTAAAATTCTACTTTCTCCATATGAAATCCAATGAGGTCGGAACCACTCTCAAACATCACAAGAAATGTTGCACTAATCACCAAATAATCGCGATAATATCGTCTTATCGCAATTTTATCAACACAAAGATAAAATCGGGCAATAAAATCTTGGTTTTTTTTATAGCCGATTTTTTCGAAAAAATCGCAATTTTTATCCAAAAATTCGTGGAGAAAAAATAAATAAATATTTTTTTTTTTTTTTGTGAGGAGTAGGAAGTGACCCAAACTACCCCTGTCACCAGTAGAGGACGTGGCCTACCTCCTGTAGCTCCTAGTTCTTCAGCTTCTAGAGCACAGCAGAGATCACTGCCAACTCCACCGACATCTACATCTAGAGGGGCAAAGGAAATCAGTAGTATTAGACTTTAGTTATTTGGTTCATTTCATTGTATATGACATTATGACTCATGATATGAAATACATTATTATATTTTTTGTGTATATTTTGAGGCTAAGTTGGGACTCAGGAGTCAGGACTTACTATTCAGGACATGATTCACTGTTATGTGTGTGATGTAGCACTAGAAATGATATTAAACATCTTATATATTAGTTCTTTTATCATATTTATGTGTCAATGTATTTATTTTATGTTGTAGATGGTTTAGATATTAAAAAATTTGAAAAAAAAAAAAATATTTTTGTATGTTACGATTTTTTCTCAACTATTACCGATTTTTACGATTTTTTTCCGTTTTTCCCCACACAGAAATTATCCCAATAACGATTAATGCAACATTGATCACGAGTCAATTAATGGTAATGTTAAAAATTTAAGTCAAAAGATGAAAATAAAAGATAAAGGAAAATAAGTTACATATTCCTTTGTCTTTCATTTTCATCATTTTACTTTAAAAATTTAATATTACCATTAACTATTAGGGTATGTATCTCATGAGATGAATCTTTGGAAATGAAAACAATAGATTTCTCCTTGTCTGTTTAAATGGTAATAAGTTGAAATCAATGTTACTTGGGAGCAGGAGCGGGAGCGAAAGCGGGGAGCGGGAGCGAAAACGGGGGCGGGAGCGACATTTTCAGAAGCTCCCGGTTTGGGAGCGAATCCCGGAGCGTTTTTTATATAATATATATATTTTATATTTTGATACATATATGTCAACAAAGACATGTAGAATAATGAATTAGATATAAAAAACATAGATTGAACCATATAACAACAATCATCTAGAAGTTATAATCTTCATCAACCACGTCCACAAGTTAGTAACATAGTAACATACA
>APFE031418630.1:145030-167222 GCA_000404065.3 Pinus taeda | reverse complement strand
AGTCAATAGTTATAAAAGCTACTAGAAACTAGAAAAGAGAAGTAAATCTATTATCTATTTCTTATGCTTGGGCCTCTTGCCACCACGAGAAATGTCTAATTTTTTAGTCTTGTTGGAAAATCAAGATCTTTGTCATTAATATTACCCTCTAAGCATTAATATCGAGAGGTATCTTTGTCATTACATTTGTATCTATATAGGGATCT
This sequence comes from Pinus taeda, assembly GCA_000404065.3. NCBI lineage: Eukaryota > Viridiplantae > Streptophyta > Pinopsida > Pinales > Pinaceae > Pinus > Pinus taeda. Next base: position 167,016 of record APFE031418630.1, on the reverse strand, counting down.
TTGTCATTAATATCACCCTCTAAGCATTAACATAAGATAGAAAAAGCATAGCATGTCAAGTCAAGATTTTGTTTGAGTGATGCGTACATTTTTAGGAGGGTCATGATAAAGGAGTTCGACAACCAATGTCACTAACATCAAGGTACATAGAGGGATTGGTGCTCTTGATTAAATACGAGTTCCATACCCTAATACATGACAAAATTCAATGGAAACATTGCAATCCTCCAATCCTGAAATCCTGAAAAACTGATAAGTCTGTTGGATTTTGAATGAAATCTAAAATTCTACTTTCTCCATATGAAATCCAATGAGGCCGAAACCACTCTCAAACATCCTGAGTCATTTCATGGTAATGTTAGAAATTTAAGTAAAAAGATGAAAATGAACATTAAGGAAAATGTCACTTTTACCATGAATAGCATATCAATACTAGGGCCTAGACTTGATCATTAAGCTGCCTCACTCAAAAATTATTTGTTTCTTTCAAAAAAAATTGCATTTCGAACATTACTACAAAAAAAAAAATTGCAAAAAAGGCAAAACGCTCCCAAAAAGGGAGGGAGCAAAAAAAATTTTAGGGAGCGCACTCCCAAAATCGCTCCCTTTTCGGGAGCGTGCTCCCGACCCACTCCCGAGTCGCGCGGAGCGCGGATTGGGAGCGGGATCAGGGGGGGGAGCGCTCCCCCGCAACATAGGTTGAAATTGACAAACAGGGCAATAATTTCGAAATTATCGCAATAATTACCCAAATTATCGCGATATATTGCAGCAATAATATCAGCGATGAGCATTTTGGTGATAATATCGCGATAATTCCGATATTATTGCGATATGTGCGACACTGCTACAATTTGTATGTTTGGACGTATTACCTTTATGGACTTTGGGCACAGATTTTATACCAACTCTCCTGTCATTAAACAAGTGCATTCTAAATCTAGTCACTGATTTTCATCATTCACATATGACTGTGCATCATATGACTTTTTGACATAGAATGGAGATACATTATGCACTCTACTATCATTGTGTTGACCATATCTGCATATCAGACCCATACATCTCCTATTGTCATATCCAACATGTGTGCTTAGCACACCCATTTACCACTCTTGGTTGTTTACAAATACAGTAAAATTTATTGCTACTATACTAGTGATCAACATCTCCTGAGGTTTTGGTGGCTAATGAATTTATCTATAAGTTCAGCAATTGTTAGGGATCAAACATTCTTGTCCAGTTGCATGGTTCTTCTTTAAAATGCTCATAGATTTCACACAGTTATATACTTATCAATATTAACCAATAAGCCAATATAATCCATCCCTGGGATGGTTTCTAAGAAGGACCAACACTCTGACATTACTGTCAAGTGACTAGGAACATTTAAACAAGACAGAGTGTCAAGAAATGCAGCCCTAGATGTTCAAAGCTTCATGCTAATAAAATCACAATGGTGGGAGAAATAGAAGGCAAAGTTATACAACGGCAACAGATAGCAAGTCAAGTGTAGTGGTGTCAAGAAAGAGCTTGCAATTTAGAGAAGTATATCCTATATACAAGGGAAAACTGAAAGAAATGTAGCAACAACAAGCAAGACCTTGCAATCTGAGTATTTTAAACTATGGTAATCCTTACCAAACACAACCTTAGCTGTATAAAGACAACACAAATGTTTGAGACTAGCTAATACCTTCACAACTGCATTAAGAAGAGGGACATCTTTTAGATCTTCTGCATCAATAACCTGTCAAAACATAAGCCACACGCAACTTATTAGGTTTACATTTAAATAGAAACAATGATCAACGTAGAAAATAAAATAATCATTTTCTTCACCTGTATCTCTTTCCTTGTTTGAGTATACAAATTGCAGTATAAGATGGAAATAAATTTATTAACCAACAAAATACAAAGAGGGGATCACATTGTGGAAAGAGAAGAGTCTGAAACAGGAATAAACAAGCAAGGCAGAATTCAGTAGATGATAGCATGATCTATTCACCTATTTCTGAAACAGTAGTAGTAGTTAAATTCAAGGTACAAACCCATGTACGAAAAAGCAAAATATGCCATGCTATAGAGAAGCGAAGTAGCTGGTGCCAAAATTGGAAGGAATAAATGAGCAGATTTCAGCATATAGACTTATAGTAGAAGAAAGAAATCTACAATGAAAAGAAAAGGAAGAAGCAGTAACACAAAGTGATAACAACAGAAAAAATAATAAAATAAAAGAAACAGCTTAATGGTGCAGGAGCATCATCTGAAATTTTGTATTTTAATCTATTTGTAATCTAATCTCTTTCCCTTCAGTTCCATGGGTATGCTATGGCAAAGGGCATGGCCATATCCTTAGTAACATCTGTAAGGTACCCAGCCCCCTAACGCCTGATTAGCTGTGGGGTACCTTACAGATCGGTATCAGAGCATGCAGCAGTATTACGTTGGCAGCTGAGGTGGCAGGTAATGTGGATGTTGAATGTAGGGAGGTTGGCTGGCAGGTAATGTGGATGTTGAATGTAGGGAGGTTGGCTGTCGGTTGTCGGCCTACCAGGAGGTTTGGGCCTCATATTGGGCTTAACCTGGTGATACTAACAGGACCTGAAATGGATGCCAATAGATGAAGATCGGGTTCTAATTGATAGTAGTATGTTGGCATGGCAGCATATCAGGCATCGGATCACCCCTTGGAAAGTTGGCAATTGATCTTTTCTGTTTCGGGCCAAGGAGAAATTTGGGGTTGAAACTCTTGGCCACAGCCCCTGGCCACATGACCAATATAGGAGCCATGACCAAGATCTAGTCGGAAGGAGTTTCGGACATCTGGGCTACAAATATCAGGATATTGGGTCATCAGTTACCAAGGGTCAAGTATTTCACCACCCTCACAAAATCCTCGCTACTGACAGAACCTGCACTTATGTAGGTTAACTAGAAGTTTGGAAACTGTCAGGAGACAGACCAGGTCATCGTGAGATCAGATGTCGGCATTTGGGCGAATGTGACGTGCACAATGTCACGCAGCCTCAACACTAACAGAACACACATTTCCCATCAATTAATGAATACGAATGGTCGGTGTTAAGTGACATATATCATGCTTTGAGGATTGACATATCTGGGGATCGGGCAACAATTGAGATTGAAACCTATGAACTCTTAGCACTAATGGGCGCCAACATGTCCGTCAGTCAATGGGAACATTCTCATCAATAGGAGTTTCTCGATCAAAAGTTGGGTGTCAAGTAACAAGGAGACATGGCTTTTTGTATTAGGTTGAGCCCCTGATACTAACGAAACCTGAAACCCCATTTGATGCTGAAGCGGCACTTTGTCATTACTTGATGACAATATAGCGAAACGTGTCAGTCTTTGAGTGTCGAGAGAATAAGGCAAGGCTTTCGACGATTCTTCCCGAAACTGCCAAGCATAAGTTTAAGACTTCAACCAGACCCCCAAGTTGGGTCTAGGTTCCCTTTAAAAACGCAGATTTAACATCCATTTGATAGACTTTGAAATGATGAAAGCTTGAAAAGCAAGAAACATTATTATGGCTTCAAGTCTAGCTACAGGTGCAAATATTTCTTCAAAGTCTATTCCTGCTTCTTGAGCATAACCTTTGCAAACGAATCTTGCTTTATTTCTAATTACTTCTCCATTCTCGTTCAATTTATTTTTGAATACCCATTTTGTCCCAATAACATTCTTATCATGAGGTCTAGGAACTGATTCCCAAGTGTGATTCTTTTCTATTTGGTCAAGTTCTTCATTCATAGCCTTAACCCAACATTCATCTTTGCTAGCTCAACTTACATTTTGTGGTTCAATTGTGGATAGTAAGGCTAGATGACTAGCAATTCCAACAAAAGTTCTTCTAGTTTGTATTCCATATTCCATACCACCTAGAATTTGAGATTCTGGATGGTTTTTCTGAACATACCTTGATGGAGTCTTTTCTAGTGCTTTTGTATTATCACTTCCTTCATCTGATGCTTCATTGACTCTCTCTTCCACATTATTTTGGCTTGTTGTAAGAGTATCTTCGTCATCTACTGGTGCTTCCTTTTTTATACCTGTGGATGCTTCATCAACCACAACATCAATGCATTCAACAATCTTTTGAAGTCTTCTATTGTAACATTTATATCCTTTGCTTCGGGAGGAGTATCCAAGGAGAATTCCTTCATCAGCTCTAGCTTCAAACTTTCCAAATTTATCATTATTATTCTTTATGTAACACTTACTTCCAAAAACTCTAAAATGCTTAACAGTTGGGGGTTTACCATACCAAAGTTCATACGGCATTTTATCACTGTTCACACGGATATGAGTTTTGTTAAAAATATTTACCGATGTATTGTTGATTTCTTGTAGCATCTGCTGTGCTCTAAGCCTCAAAATTTGCAGGGAGTGTAGGAAACATGTTTTCCAGAATACCCAGAAATCGTTTTGGGAAATTCTACCGGGAGACAATGTTATTAAAATAATTAATTATTTTTAATGGATACCTAAGTCTAAACTTAGGAAATTAAAATAATGAAAGGGTATTAATTAGATTGGGGGTGGAACTTCTACAAGAATACGAGGATCAAGCCAAAATGATCTGAGTCATTGATTAGAATCTAATATGGGTCGTTATTGATCAACGAGAGGATTATAAGAAGAGGCTTGATGGGCATTTGGAAAACACATCGGGTAAGAGAGCAGCGCAGCAGTTGCCGAAGAGGTCATCGAGGAGATTTCTTGCAATGAGGGGCAGGGATAGTTTTCCGGTTGGAGAGTTTCCTGATCCATAGATACATTGCAGAGAAGGCAAAGAGAGATCCAGAAGAAGCAGCGCAGAGGCTCATCTCTAGCACAAATTAGTGTCGAATTTCCCAGTGACAAGGTGAGATCATCTCACTATCTTTTTGTCCAATTAGATCTCTGTATAGGATTGCCAGTTTGGGCATCCGAAGAATTGTACTCAGAAATACTGCATAATAATACAAACCCTCAGCTGTTGCACCGGTTTTCCCACATTGGATTTTTCCAGGGACATTTGTCCAAAAACAACGGTGTCACTTGTGTGTGCTATTTCTTTCTTGCTGAGTTCTTGTTTCCGCATATTATTTAAGTTGTGAAGCCTGCAATTGTCTTTATTTTGATGTTTACCGTATAATATTGTAATAACTTGGTTCAGTAGGAGAAATATAATATGTTGCTGCAGTAGTGATTCGGGGATAATGAATTTTCACATCGTATCATAACGTAGGTGAAGCAAGAGAACAAACCGGAAGAGCCGAGCATTGAAGAGCAGGAGGGAAATCGAAGCGTTGCGTAGGCAGTAGATCGAATCCCCAGAGGGATTGCGCAATCCAAGCCAGGAGGGCAAGATTCTCAAGGAAAATCTCTCTCTGAGTGAGTTGACAGAGAGGTAAAGATTTTCAGATCGAGATTTGTCAACAACAGAGAGAGCAACGCAAAGCAGTCTTCAGGTGAGACGCAGTTTTCTACAACAATTGCAGGGCAGAACAAACATCAAAATAAGGAAGGAGACACTTTTTGAGGGAATTTCTTCCTCGGAGAATTCCTAGCCAGGGAATTTGATTTCTCAATTGTTGAGCAGCAATAGAAAGGAGCAGATCTACTAACTCCAGCAGGGAGTGCATAGGCCAACCTAGTCGTAGCGCAGAGGAGAGAGGAGGTAGATCGACATTTTGTTGGCAGAGATGGTAGGTAATGGGCTGAGAGATCAAGATCGTTGGGCGAAGCATCCAACTATGTGATTTGGAAGGCTAGGATATCCTGCCTTCTGGATGAGCATAATCTGAAAGCCTATATCGATAGTGTGGTAGTTGAACCTGCAGATGCGGATCCACTCAAGAAGTACAAGGTTGAAATGACAAAGGCCAAGCGGTTGATCCTCGACGGAGCGAGGGATCACGTTGTATGTCACATTGTTGGCAAAGGGATGGCCAAGTAGATGCGGGATGCCTTGGCTACGTTGTATCAGGGATCTTCCAAGCAACTAAAGATGTACTTGGAGAAGAAAATGGCATCCACGAGGATGCAAAAGGGGGAACGCATTGATCTGTTCCTATCGAAGCTTTAGGAGGTCCGAGACTAGTTGGCAGTTGTAGGATCAGTGCCTCAACCCACCGAGATGGTGAGGTTGGCCCTAAATTCAGTCTCAGAATAATGGAAAGTGTTTGTCCAAAGTATCCTAGCAGAGAGAGATTGTTGGATTGGGAAGGGATGTGGGTCGCTCTTCAGCAGGAAGAGATAAGGCAAGCCTTAGTCAAGTGAAAATCTAATAGCAAAAGTGGGACAAAGCCCAAGGAGGAGGAAGAAAATGCAGCCCTTGCATCAAAGGGGCAACAGGAGCAGCGGAGGCGAAAGAAGGACATCTCAAAGATCAAATGTTTCCGGTGTGGGTAATTTGGTCACTACGCTACGCAGTGTCCTCTCAAGAAGAAGGATAAGGACGAGAAACATGATCCGCAGGCTGCAACCACTAAGATCAAGGAGGAGGAGTTTGCCATGATTGCCCAAATATCTCCAAGGGAGAGGTGGGGTGATCTAGTCCTATAGTTCAAAAGAACTGCAGATGGGCAAGGTCCTTAAGGAGTCCACCTCTTGGATCAATACCTTGCTACGGGAGCCCATATCAAAAGTAGCAGGATGGACCAGTGTCAGTTGGTGCCGAGAAGTGTCGAAGTGACAATTGCAGTGGCTAGGAGAGCCAAAGACTGAGCAGCACAGAGTAGAGTCAGCAGCAGTGTAGTAGGCACAGTGCAGAGTCAACAGCAATGCAAAGGCTTCAGAAGGTCAGTGTAGAGACTAGTAGCAACTAGAACTCCAGCAACAAATGCATCATGCTGAACACCTGTTCAATATTTTGGATGTTTTTCCATTGCAGTTGTTGCAAAAGGCAGCAGCAGCAGTTGGACCAGAGTTGCAGTGCAGATGCAATTGGCAGTAGCATGCAAAATAAGTAGCAGCATGAATGTAGCATTTGCACAGTAGTTGGTGGGCAGTGATGTCAGACATTAGCAGCGCAGAGGGAGATGTTACAGAGTCAGGGTGATGCTTCAGCAGGTTGCATTGCTAGAGCACAATCCTCGCTAAGAGGGAGTGTTAATTTCTAGAAGCATCAAATGTGCTCTAAGCCTCAAAATTTGCAGGGAGGCTAGGACACATGTATTCCAGAATACCCAAAAATCGTTTTGGGAAATTCCACCCGGAGACAGTTTTATTAAAATAATTAATTATTTTTAATGGATGCCTAAGTCTAAACTTAGGAAATTAAAATAATTAAAGGGTATTAATTAAACTGGGTGTCAAACTTCTAGAAGAAGACGAGGATCAAGCCAAAATGATATGAGCCATTGATTAGAATCTAATATAAGCCGTTGATTGATCAACGAGAGGATTATAAGAAGACACTTGATGGGCATTTGGAAAACGCATCGGGTAAGAGATCAGAGATCAATTTTCTCAAGAGAAGCGCAACAACTGTCGAAGAGGTCATCGAAGAGATTTCTTGCAGTGAGGGGCAGCAATAGTTTTCCGGTTGGAGAGTTTCCTGATCCGGGGATACATTGCAGAGAAGGCAAAGAGAGATCTAGAAGAGGCAGCGCAGTGCCACGTAGAGACAACCTAGCGGCTCATCTCCAACGCAAATCAGTGTCAGATTTCCCAATGACAGGGTGAGATCATCTCACTATCTTTTTTTCCAGTTAGATCTTTGTATAGGATAGCCAGTTTGGGCATCCGAAGAATTGTACTCAAAAATTACTACATAATAATACAAACCCTCAGTTGCTGCATAGATTATCCCACATTGGGTTTTTTCGGGGACATTTGTCCAAAAACAATGTTGTTACTTATGTGTGCTATTTCTTTCTTGCTCAGTTCTTGTTTCCTCATATTATTTAAGTTGTGAAGGTCGTAGTTGTATTTATTTCAATGTTTACTGTATAATACTATAAATAACTTGATTCAGTAGGAGAAATATAATCATTTGTTGTAGTGGTGATTCGGGGATTTTAAATTTTCACATGTATGTGTTGCTTCGCCCCAGAAGGTACGAGGTGTCCCGAACTCGTCAAGCATGGTACGTGCTATTTGTTGAATTGTTCTATTCATTCTCTTTGCTACCACATTTTGTTGAGGAATCTTAGCTATAGAGGACTGCTTCCTGATGCCATGTTGTTCACAAAAGTTGAAAAAATCGTCTGATATGAATTCTCCTCCCCTATCAGATCTGAGACATTTGATTTTCAAGTCTAACTCATTCTCTACTAAAGCTTTGAAGACTTTAAATTTATCAAATGCTTCATCTTTTATACTTTAATAAACCAATCCAGCACATTCTAGTAAGTCATCAATAAATAAGATGAAATATTGTCCACCTCTAGGTGAACTTTCCTTCATTGGCCTACCCAAATCAGTATGAATAAGTTTAAGGGGCCTACTTGCAGAACCTTCTTTGGCATTGAATTGTACCCTGGTTTGCTTACCGAATTGAAATGATTTGCATATAGTATTTTTTGGTAGAGAGATGTTGGGCAAATCACAAACTGCTCCTAGCTTTCTTGGCTTATGTATTTGAGTGAAGCTTAGATGTCCCAATCTTTTGTGCCTCAACCAACCTTCTTCTGTTTTGCTTAAGTAACAATGTTCTAGACTACCTTCCAAGACAGACATTACCTGGAGTTCTTGTTCCTTTTATTACGCCTGTATCGACATTTTGGACCACACAATTCTTTGATCTGAAAACAACTTCATTCCCTTGGTCACACATCTGGATAACACATAACAAGTTATGCTTCAACCCATCAACAAATAAAACATTTACATCTTTAACCTTTTCTTTTAGCAAAACAGTTCATTGTCCTTTGATAGCAGCAGGTGCATTATTTCCAAAGGTTATGTTCTTTTCTTTCTTTATTTCATTAAAAGACATAAACTTATCTTTATCCCATGTCATGTGTTTTGAACATCCACTATCAATGTACCACAGGTTTTCTTGATCCCCTGCATATAAAGCTAGACCACAGTTCTCAGATTCGATGGCCGCCTTCTTCCATACCTTAGATGTTGTTTCCATTTGCTTATCCTGAGGTATTGATCGCCCTTTGCTCCTGCATTTAGATACTTTATGCCCAAAGTTATTGCAAAAGGAGCATTCAGTTTCATATTGAAGAGGAGAGAAGGCATTGTAAGAGTATTTCTTTACCCCAACCTCATTATTTTGTTTTCTTGCTTCTCTAGTCATGATAGTTTTGTAAGAAACACATTGAGCAGCCTTATGACCAAAATTGTGACAAGCAAAACATTGTCAATTAAAGTAGAAGTGTCTGGGAGTATAGTACCTTCTAGTGTTGTTTTTCTTTTGATTAAACCGAGCAGAGTTTACCGAGGAAGTATTTGGTCCTTTATTCTCTTGTTGTAGGATGAAGTGATGTTGACTGCTTCTCTTTACTACATTGAGATAGCTTCCTATTTCTGTAGAGGACTTTACAGCGTTTGATGTTTCTTCACAATATCCAAGACTTGTCTTTATAAGAGGAGAGTGTTGAACTTTGATGATTTCATCAAAGGTTTCAAATCCTTTAGCAAATCTAATATTAAGACTTTTTGCTTTCTCAAGTTCTTTCCTTAGACTTACTATTTTGCATTCTAGCTTCTCATTATGCTCTTCCTTTTCTATGATTTGTTTCTTCCAAGTTTCTTCTGCTAATTTAGCTTCTTCTTATGACCAAAATTGTGACAAGCGAAACATTGTCAATTAAAGTAGAAGTGTCTGGGAGTACAGTACCTTCTAGTGTTGTTTTTCTTTTGATTGAACCGAGCAGAGTTTACCAAGGAAGTATTTGGTCCTTTATTCTTTTGTTGTAGGATGGAGTGATGTTGACAACTGCTTTTTACTACATTGAGATAGCTTCCTATTTTTGTAGAGGACTTTACAGTGTTTGATGTTTCTTCCCAATATCCAAGACTTGTCTTTATAAGAGGAGAGTGTTGAACTTTGATGATTTCATCAAAGGTTTCAGATCCTTTAGCAAATCTAATATTAAGACTTTTTGCTTTCTCAAGTTCTTTCCTTAGACTTACTATTTTGCATTATAGCTTCTCATTATGCTCTTCCTTTTCTATGATTTGTTTCTTCCAAGTTTCTTCTACTAATTTAGCTTCTTCTAAACAAATTTTAAGCTGAGATATTTCTTCAATAAAAATATCCTTGTCTTCTAGGGCATCCATGAAATTATCATCAGACCCATTACTACTTCTATCTTCAAATTCCATAAGTAATTGACATTCTTGATCAGACTCCCTTCTTCGAGCAGACTTCATCTTGACAGACCATCTTCAAGCGATCAAGCTTCTTCTGAAGGACCTCCTCTAATACCAATTGTTGGGAAAAAATACTGAGAGGGGGGGACGAATCAGTGTTTTAAAAAATCTAAACTTTTCAATTTCATATCCAGATTTTTGTACTTGACTTTACTGAAAGGAACTCACATATGTATGCGACTGTTATGCAAGCAACTAACATATATATCCAGTAATCTAGTGAAATCTTCTTGGACCTTGAATGCCTTCTATCATCGTTTGTATATTATCACGATCTCTTCCTTTCTTTTCACAAACTTCATTCCCATAAGCTTCCAATATTGGATGTAGTCAGCGTCCTTATGTTGCATATATTATTTTAATTTCATCTAGTGTGACTTATGCTCTTCTGCAATACCTAGGAGGAGGAGATCCTTTCTTCTCTAGATCATATTGTAACCATATGACTTTCATAATAATCCATGTGAGCATACCTCATTTTTCTTTCAGTCATCCAGACTTCCTGTAGTAGCTTCATCCGAAGGGACTTTATCCTTCGGACCTACTTTCCTTGTTGTGTCATCATATTATTCCTTGAATCCCACAAGTTGGAATTCCTTAATGAAAAAAATTTGCTTCCTTTCTCTATCGGTGAGTCCTTTTATGAGAATTCTATCAGAGAAACTTGAGGATATTTTATGTCCTCATCCAGCAGATGTTTTCTTTCAATGATGATCTTTTGCTTCTTATAAATACTCATAAGGTTTTCTAAGAGCTTCCTAATTAGTAGGTTTTAGACCAGACATACTTTCTTCCCATGTCACAAGCTCTTACTTCTAATGTTTCTATGTTATTTTTCTGATGCGTCCTATCTAATTTTAAACTACATCAAGACCATAATTTACAAGTGAAAAGTACCTTCTTGAGAAGAATATCATATCAGTCATAGTAGAGATCTTTTACTTCTTCATTCTTCGGCTTCTTGGACTCAGGTTCTTGCACTTCTTCAGTAATCTGTGCTCCTTCTATATTCCTCTTGTCCTTACCACAATTACGACAATCTCTTTTGTTGTGTCCAAGTTCCTGACATCCGAAGCACCTTACCTTATCCATGTTATTTTTCCTTGAGGGACCAAACTTTCCAAATTTTCCCTTTCTTCTTGTCATTGTAGCATATGCTTGATTTTGTTCGCTTGGTCCAACATCAACCTTTTCTTTTAGTCAAGTTTCTTCGATCATACATAGTGACCATAAATCTTGAAATGGAGTAGTTTCTTTCTTCCCATATAAGCTTGAAGTGAAGCTGCCCCATTCTTCCGGTAGTGCATTTAGTACCACTGTGGTCATCTCTCTATCAAACATAACTTCTCCTAGTTCTTGTAGTTAATCTCGAATTTTTGATATTCTCATGAAGTATGAGGCTATTCCCTCTTCCTTGGATATATTTAGCTTGCAGAGTTCTTGCCTTAAGGAGATTACTTCTCCTATGGTACTTATAGAAAAAAACTCTACTAGTTTGTCATATATAGCTTTTGCAGTTTCTAACTTTGATACATATGGGATTAGAGAGTCTTTTATAGATTCTATCAAAATCATTTGAGTTCTCACTTCTCCCTTCGTGTATTTTGCATGAGCTTGAGTATCCACTTTTGGAGGTTGTGTTATTGATCCCTTAATGTGAACCATGACCTCATTCTCAATAAGATTGAGGTCAGTACTTTTCTTCCATGCAAGGAAGTTTGCAACCCCAACTAGTTTATTGCTTTCCTTGCAAAAAAATATTTTGATATTATCGAATATAATCATGGACTTACTTGTCAAATTGTTGCTTGCTTCCTCCTTCTTGATGTTGATGGATGGCCCTTTTGATGAGAGAGAGCTTTATTTATGATCCTTTGATGATCTGAAGTGCTTCTAGGGTTTTACTTTTTCTTCCTGCTTCCTTCTTATGATGTAGGTCTTGGAATTGTCGATAACCTTTGACTTGCTTTGATTCCCTTTTTGAAGTTTGATTTGTATGTCAACTGCTCTGTCTGCCCTTTCATGTCTTCATCACCTTAGCTCCAACCATGTTAAGAAATATAGGGCATTCAATGTCAACAATTTCTCTGCTTGATAGTTTCTTGTGATATGCTTGTTCTTCGGTTACTTATGATCTTTCACTTTGTTTGTCTATTAGTGTGTTCTTTTTCATCAAGACAATTACCAAAATAAAGACAAGTGACACAAAATATAGGCTTCTCCAGCCAGGGCCAAAGCCTCTCACCTCTAGAGAGGAAAACCCGATAAAATTCTTCTTCTCGATCTTCAATTGATAAGTACCAAGACCATGACACTAACCCTGGACTCTAGTAGCCTCTTCAAGAACCTTGTCACCAATCTAGTCTTCCTTGTCCTTCCTTCTCTTGTTTCTTCTAGAGAAACTCAGTCTCTACTTCTTATGTTGCACCTTCACAATTGCCCTAGAGAATCTCGGTCTCTAGGTCTTCTATAGAAACTAGGTCTCTACTTTTCTATTCCAGAGGATTCCTCCCTTTGCTATCCCAAAAGAAACTTATTCACTGCCTCCCAAAAGATTCTTTTTTCGCTGCCCCAGAAGATATTGTTGCCCCAAAAGATTCTACTGCACCAGAAGAATCTACTTCGTTGTCCCAGAAGAATCTACTTCGCTACTCCAGAAGATTCTGCTTCGATTTACCCAAAAGATTATTCCTTTGATACCTTAGAAGAGTGTCCTTTTTACCTTAGAGAAAACCCCTTCTTACTGCCTCTTTCACACTACATTGTGCATTTCTTTGCTGGAATTGAGTTCGAACTTGATGCTTATAATGGAGGCCGAGTTCCCCTACTTATACCCCTCTTCTCTGGATCTTTAGGCCGACTTGAAAGCTAGATGTAGGCCAACTTGTTCTAGCAGCTCCTTCAATGTTTATAGGCCGACTTGAAGGGTTTGGTGACAAGTTCTTTGGAGGATACTTTGCATAGACAAGATGATCTTTTACAAAGTGTAACATGACTTCATTACATGACAATGACTCTTATATTTTATGACTAGATGAAAAATAAATCTTAAAGACTCTTAATGGGAGCCTTGACTCAAAAACAAAATCCTTGCTCATGAAACCCATGAAGCAAGTCAGTATGATAATTTTCATTTTTTTTATTTACATCTCTTTACATAAAATCATAATTACATGTCATTATGAAGACCGAACCTAGTTACATCTTTCAACAGGAACCAGGGTGATGGCCATGATGATGGGGTAGAGCTCATGCATTGGCTTTTGCCCACATGCTAAATGTGGTTGATCCGGCCATCTTTTGCATTTTATGGTACATTTTCCTATTGAATGTGGCCATATATGCTTTTATATTTCTTTTTAGCTACATCAACCTCTATGCTTCATTTCAGGCCATGGCCCAAGGTGTGGGCAAGGGGAAGGGGCATGCTAACCCTATTTGGACCCATTGGGGGAATGTGTACCCTGATTGAGATCAGTATATTTGCTTTCACTAAATTTTATTGTGTTAGGAACCTAATTGTGCATTTAAATCAATGAATCATTTTTTCTACTAGAAATTTAAGTGTCAGGTGCTAGGTTTGCAAAAATCTAACACTTTTAAGATGGGGATCCAATGATTTTTAACTTAGATCCTTGTCTAAAACAATTGCTTGGAATGTTGACATTTGCCCCAAAGCTCGATCAACATCTGAGCCAAGAAAACATAATCCAATTTACTAAATAATGATTGAAAAGGAGTAGATCTAACATAAAGTGAAATTGAAAAGGCATAAACACGGCATTGCTAAAATGCACAAATCAAACATGTCCAGTGGTTTTGAATGTCCCAAACTAGTAGAGTTTCAGTATACCAAATACTACTAAAAGAACAAATAACATCTTCAAAACCATATTGAGTAAAGCATCTCTCCAAAAGTTTTGCCCAACTCGAAGTTGAGCAACAACAATACTTGAAATGGTTAATATAGGGATATACAAGCCTGAGCCATGATGACCTAGGCCATATTAGGTCAACTGTTGATTTGTGGTAGCCTCGGATGGGCTCTAGCCATGAAAATTGGTGGAGAGGCTAAAGCACATGAGATCTCCAAGACCCAGAAATGGTTTGGGGAAATTCCACCTGGTTAGAGATATATTAAAATAATTAATATTTTTAATGGGGTTCCTAAGTCTAAACTTAGGAAAATTAAAATATTAATGGGTATTAATATAAAACTGGGTGAGAATTTTCTAAATGACATGGATCAAGCCAAATCTAATCTTAGCCGTTGATTAAAGACTTAATCTCGATCGTTGAAGACTCAACAGGAAAAGTATAAGAGGAGGCTTGAGGGTCAGTTGAAGACACACCAAGATTGATCAATCAGTTCGATTTTGTGGAGCGGGGCTTGCTGAGAAAATTCGAACAAGTGATTTGTAACTGCGAGGGGCAGTGAGTACATAGTAGGCAGAGATAGTGCCTGAGGGTCAGCGTAGTGACTGAAAACGCTAACGAAAAGGTAGCCAAAGCTACGCAGAGGCAGTAGGAGCCATGCAGAGGCAGCTAGAGACTGCGCAGAGGCTGAGGGGCCTGCCTGGATGACGCAGAAGGCTAGAGAGCTGATGGAGAGAGGCAGAAGGGCGACACAGAGGGTTCCAGAGCTACGCTAAGGCTAGCAAGGCTGACGCAGTGCCTAGGAGATGCACCGAAAGGATTTTCGTGGGGCAGACTAGCTAAATATTCGTCTCCGAGAAGAGGTATTACTCCCGTGTAACAATTTCTATTGGGTGGGCCAGTTCAGCACCCTAGTTGTACTCAAGAAATCTGCATAATAATAAAATCCTCAGAACTGTTGCACCGGTTTTCCCTCATTGGGTTTTTCTGGGGACGATTGTCCAAAAATAACGGTGTCCCTTGTGTGTTTGTCTAGTATTTTAGTCGCTGATCTGTATATGAGTTGAAGGTTGCATTTGTGTTTATTTCAGTGTTTATATTTATATATAACTTGTTAATGAAATAAATAAGTAGGAGGAATAAACTAAATAATGCAGTAGGGATTTCTAACGTGTCAGACTGAGAAATTTCAACATCAACTCATTAAGTGACCATAACTAGTTGACCCAATACACACCTAAGAGCATCAGCATAAATGCTTTTTTTCCTATTCCACGTGACTCAAAGGATAGTATCAAATAAGATATTAATCACTATATTGGCATATATTGGGTTGACTCCTACTTTAGAGTCAATCTTGTGGATAAAAGAAGATTACATGACGAAGCTAAAATAAGAAGAAAGCAAAGCCATCTGCTTTACACTAGGTACCATCCTCGGATTGGGCGGAGGTGCCCGGAAGTTTCCTAGGGAGTTAAATCCGAGGGAAAAAACACCTGTATTTTAGAGTAACTGTATCAAAGGATAAGAAACCTGAATTTACATATTGAATTACTAGGAACAGAACATAACACAACAAAGAAAGCGTTCAAATGAAACATTGAGAATATCTTCATTTAGTTATAGACTGCTTACTATAATTGCAAAGATCCCATTTTAATGCCTTGAAATTCAAAGACAATTTGATTACCATTGTTAGACATCAGTCCAGTACCTCAGCCAAAGCAACACACCTGTTCATTTTTCAGGTTATTGGAGGCATTCTTCAACAGAGATTTCTCTATTGTTAGTTCAGACCAACTGTTATCTCCTTTTCCACCATCTGCATGAGGAGAGTTCCTGTCATTCTGAAATCTACCATGGGTTCTCTTCTGACAAATAATCTCAACCTGTTCAGAATGGAAGTAAGTTAAAGCCATGCCAGCAATTTGTACACTCCTGAAAAAGGTTAATAATGAGCAGTCTCCAAATTGCTTCTACAAGGTTTTAGCTTTAAGCATGAACCTTTTAAAAAACCAAACATGTAGAGAGAGAGAGAGAGAGATAGCAAAGCAAATTTGAGCAACAGCTTGATGAGGATGCAGGTTAACTGTTGTTGGGATGTCCATCTCTCATGGTAAACCCCTAATTATGGTTGCCAGTAATACAATTCTACAGGATTTCAAATTGTGACAATGTAGACTATTCCCAACCACTATATAAAATATATTGCCCATATCCTCAGTCCTGATATAAAATGTATATATATGCATTATGCATTCTCAGTAGAAAACCACCCTAACATTATTGTTATAATATTATGTAGTTATCTGATCAGCCCATTCTTCAAACATAGAATTCAGGTTTGTTTAGCAGTGTTACCCAATAGTTTGGTTTTTCAGCTTTATAGAAACCCGGGACAATCCAGTAGCTCTACAACAGGTAACTTCCATTAATTCTTCTTCATCGATAAATAGTTTGTTAATGTATCAATGGCAATACACAGCAGAGGAAAAGTAATAAATGTAATATTACTCCATCTAAAATTTGATCTATAACTTGATTCCAGGTAAGTAATAGTACCAACTGAACTATTATGGATGGATAGGCACTTTTAAGATCTCTGGGAGCTCTAGGAAGCACATTTTAATCATCCTTATGTATCTGGGTAGCATAAGCTAATTGGACTTAATAGTTACTGCATGTTCAAAATAACAAATGCAATGTGAAAACCTAATAAAGCTTATTTACAAAGCTGGTATTTCTACCCGTGACACAACTTAGAGGCAGATGTTTCATACCAATAATGGACTATTGCATCGGAGAAACCTTCAAACATAACTGAGTAAAGTAATCAAGAAGCAAATCTTTCAGAGAACCCAAGGAAAATATTTTGATAGGAGTAAGAGAATTATGGTCATTAATATAGCCATCTGAGTAGGTGGTCTTGACAAAATGTTTTCATAAGAGTAAGTGAACTATGTTCATTGCAAAAGCCGTCTTTGTAGGTGGCCCAGACCATGGTAGAGGCACCTGCTCTGTTTTCATAAACAAAAAGGAAGTACAAGCATAAATTGTGGACTGCTTGATTTTAAATTCCCCCAACTAAGCTTGCTATTGAACTTACTAAGATAAGATAAGCAAAGTCCTAACACCATAACCAAGGATCGAATCAAATGTATGAAGATCTGATACAAAACTCCTTTTAGAAGTATTTCACAACCATCTTTCTAGACAAATAACAGCCCTGTACCCACACAGCTACCAATTCCACAATCATCAACAATCATTGACATCAATTGTGAGCACTTACTCTATGCCCTCTTATACATCTGCCACACTGAAACCAAGCATATTTCATCACCATACTGTTGATATTCGTAGCTTAGGCCAGTACTTCTACAGAGGCCTATGTGTCTAGGCGTGTAGGATTCGCCCATAGTCTCCTTGGGTACTTGCTCTACTGTGAGCAAATTGCTAATGTAACTTAGCCTAAGTCTAACTTAGAAAAAAAAGCACATATTGAGCTAAAGAAACTTAAAAAAAGCAAAGTAAATTACTTTAATGAATATGTTTTAATCTCAACCATTGATCTCAAGTGAGGCAAGATCTGAACTCAACCATCAATCGCTTTGGAGATTAGGGTTAGGGATTTAACTCAATGTAAAGTTATAAAAGCAAGGCTAAGGAGATGGTAAAGACATACTACAATAGCACAATATTGAGAAAGGCATCTCGGTGAGCAATGTGTTGGGTCCGAGGGAGTGCAGAGGGGCTACAAATCCAAAATCCAGATTTGTAGAGAAAATCGAACATCAATCTAGGGCAGATCTGCTAGATCAAATCTAGGCTTATTTTGTATTTTTTTCTTTCTCAGTTGGGCCATTATCCCAAGATGAGAGCCCAGGTGGTTTTGAACCATTGTTAATGATAAACTAATTTTTTTGGGCAAAATTTGTTTTCATTTTGTGAGATTGGTTATCTTTTGCTTCTATTAACTAGGTTAAGGACCTAGTTGTGTAAGTTATTCACTAGATCTGCAATTTGCTAGGTTAATAATTTACCAAGTGCTAGGTATAACGAAAATTTAACATGGTAACAAAGCATAAACCCTAAACTGATCTCAGAATCATAGGTGCCAGGTTCGTATTGGATTATCGAGGGCCAAGTCTACCCGCAATCATATGAAGGCAAGAAAAAAAATTAAGTGGCCAAAGGAACTCGACCATACAGACCATACAGCGGTACAGACATTAAAAAAAAGGGTCGAAGACAATTTTCGTAGTTTGAAAATATTTTGGTTGATTTAAAAAAAAAAGAGGCGTTCAGGGTGGTGTCGTGGGCAGCCAATAGGTTTGACGGCCCACCCAGCAACACCCAACTGCCAGCGCAAAGCAGGCAAGGCAAACAACCAATGGTCGCAGCCATAACAAGAGAAGACCCAATAGGATTCAAGAACACTGCAAGGTTGTGACAGCTTGTCGAGGAGGCAAGACGATAAAACGTGATGGACAAACACTGCGCAAGGTTTGAACACAGGCAAAGAAGTTGAAGCTGCCAGGAAGAAAGGTCAACTAGTCCCAGAGGTTAGGGTTGCGTCGGTCAAGTGCCAAGTAGAAACGAGGCCGCCAAGAAGGGCCTATAGATGCAGTACATGTTTTTGCAATAGATTCAACTAGTCACATTCGAAGGGAGCACAAGACTTCGCAAGAAGGGTGCAAACAAGTGGACCAACCCCCAGCAATGCAGGAATCAGTAGTCAAACTAAAGGAAGATTATGTGATTCAGCACATAGTAGCATGGTCAATGCTAACAACAGCACAAAGGCGTGTCAGTATAGGTGGTTGTTGTAGCTAGCAGTGAACACAGCATCCATGAAGAGGAAACGTCCCATTAAAATAAGGGTCGCAACCAAGCCGCATCGATGTAGGGAGGCTCGATGATGGGTGGCAGCCCAAAGGTGGTTGGTTGTTGGACCAAGTGCACCAACTACAAGGGGCTACAGGGGTTGAATGTGGAGCAGTAAACAGTCACAAATTTGCAGGGACACAGCGGACTGGACAATCAATGGTAGCAAGGTCAACAGGGATCGGTTGCCAGTGGAAGTTGTTAAACTAAGATCGCAAAGTAAAAGCACTGAGATAGACAATGTTTGCAGTAGGAGAGTTGACGAAGTTTGTCAGGATGAGAAGCATCCAACCATTGGGACAACCTAACTGCAAACACAAGGCCATATAGGTCGTACAACAGCATAGTCAATAGATGGGCACAAGCCAGGTTGAGCGAGGGTTTGGTGCCCAAGTTCATGGGTACAATAGCTAGTCTGCAGAGGATCGTGTTGTGGGCAGAATGTTGCACTGGCTATGATCAAGTTGTTGCGGGATGTTTTGGCTAGCTAGAAGTCATTAGGTAGGGAATCTGTCGCAACAGGCACATGCCAATAGTGGCCGACAGAGCATGGTACGAAGTATAGTACTAGCAGGACTGGTAGAGGTCAACCGTCAAAGGGAGACTGCACCAATCGAGGGTATGGCAATAAATTTCATGGATGTCTCAAAGGACAAGACAAATCCATGAGGGAGATCCTAATCTATAAATCAGCATATTTCCTGAGAGTAATAGAAGGACTTAGCACACGAAGAAGTAGAGCAATGATAGAGAACAAGGAGTAGGCAGCTCTGAAGGTTGAGCAACTCAGAGGGATTCGGCCTTTAGGTTCAAGAGGGGAGGAACAATCAATGAATTCCCATAAGTTTCTCAAGAAGGATCCTTGCTACAAGATGACTTTATAGGATGTTCAAGAGCAAGAGGCTTTTAGGAACGAGTTCATAGGGAGCGGGTCTTCAAGGATGATGGCAGGGAAGTCTTCTAGTTCAAAGGGACTAGCCATGGCAGTAGATGCAGATCCAGGATCGGAGCTAATTCTAGGTGGCAAAAGTACATCCCTCGCTAAGAGTACTTCTACACAGGCCTATGTTCTAGGCATGGAAAAGTCACCCATAGTCTTCATAGGTACTTGCTCTAGTGTAGCCCCAAGGGATAGCTCAATTGGTCGAGTTCCCATTGCGAAGTACCTTACCAATTGGGAGGTCATGGGGTCAAATCTCCTCGACGCCCTTAGGGTTAGGCCCAACCAGATAAGCCGGCAGGTAGATCCCTTCGGGTGAATCTGCCCAGATTATTACCCGTGGATGTATCCACCACTCAGTGACCATGAACTGTTGGAATTTCTAAGCCTAACTGTTAGAACCCTTCATGTACTTTACTAATTTATTCCTGCCTACTTGTTCTGTTAATTAACAAGTTATTTACCATGTAAATACTGGAAATAAATACAAGTACAAGCTCAACACATTACAGATCATCAACTGAAGGAAACAAAACAAGCACACAAGTGACAACCCAATGCTGGAAAACTGGTGTAGCTATCTCAGGGTTTTATTATTACGCAATTTCTTAATACAATCTGGGTGCCAAAACCGACTCACCCAACAGGGAACAATCTCGGCAGTAGTACCTCTCTACTCGGAAGCAAATATTCCATCTGAAACCACAGATAAACATTCTGACAGCTCCCAGCTCCAATCTTCCCCACGAAAACCCCAGCGTCAGCCTCTAGGGACTACATCAACTCTTTCTGGCCCAGCGTTAGCCCAATAACCCCTGCGTCAACCTCTGGAGGCACTGTGTCAACCTCTAGAGGCACTGCGTCAACCTCTAGAGCCTCTGCGTCACCCACGCTGACTCTCTAAGGCACTGCGCAGCTCTTGGCTGCCTCTGCGTGGGCCCTAGCTGGCTCTGCGTGGCCTCTGGCTGGCTCTACATCCCTCTCTCTCGACTTTTGCGCTGATTCTCCCGGTACCCTCTCTGCTTTTGTATTCACTGCCCCTCAGCTGCAACTCTGATCACTCTTTCGACTTCCTCAGCAAACCCTGCCCCAGAAAATTGAAATCTTGATCAACTCGGTGTGTTCTCCAAGTGACCCTCAAGCCTCCTTTTATACTTTTCTCGTTGACAATTCAACAGTCGAAATTAAGTCTCTAATCAACGGCTAATATTAATTTTGGCTTGATCCATGACTTTTGGACCATTCTAACACAGTTTTATATTAATAAACATTAATATTTTATTTTTCCTAAGTTTAGACTTAGTGACTCCATTAAAAATATTAATTATTTTTAATATCTCTCAAATTGTTTAGAATCTGCCCAAACCATTTATGGGTATTAGAGATCTCATGTGCCTTAGCCTCTCCACCAAAATTCAAGGCTAGAGCACATCCAATGCTACCCCAAATCAACATGAACCACAGTTGAAAAAAAAAGGTGTTTGCTCTAGTGTGAGCAGTTGCCAATGTAACTTAGCCTAAGTCTAACTTAGGAGAAAACACATATTATTATGTTGGCTAATTGAGCTAAAGAAACTTAGGAAAAGTAAAGTAAATTACCTTAATGAATATGTTTTAATCTCAACCATTGATCTTGAGTGAGGCGAGATCTAGTCTTAGTCGTCAATCACTTTGCAGATTAGGGTTGGGAATTTAGCTCAATGTAAAGTTATAAAAGCAAAGTTAGGGAGATGAGAAAGACACACTACAGCAGCAGAAGACAATGTTTTAAAACTCCGACTCCGACTCCGACTCGGGCGAGGGTCGACTCCGACTCCGACTCCAACTCGGGCGAGGGTAGACTCTGACTCCGACTCTGTTAAAATTGGCAACTAGGGCCAAACTCCATGTGGGTCAGCTTATTTATGGCAGCTGATATTTTTATTGGATCCCTCTCATT
>APFE031418630.1:99623-139637 GCA_000404065.3 Pinus taeda | reverse complement strand
TGGAAACATTACAATCTCCCAATCCTGAAATCCTGAAAAACTGATAAGTCTGCTGGATTTTGAATGGAATCTAAAATTCTACTTTCTCCATATGAAATCCAATGAGGCCGGAACCACTCTCAAACATCCTGAGTCATTTCATGGTAATGTTAAAAATTTAAGTAAAAGGATGACATTCTCCTTAATCTTCATTTTCATCCTTTTACTTTAAGAATTTAACATTACCATGAAATTTGAATAGCATATCAATACTAGGAGAGGGGAATGGACCCCAAATAGCATTTAACTAATTTAGAAAACACCTTGGAGTCCCCAACACTCAGCTAACAGTTAAAAATTTAAAAAAAAATATGAAAATTCGCATTTTTTTGGGGTTACAAGCCGCATTCATTGACTTGGCCGAGTTATTGCAGAACCGGCCGGGTTGACCGAGTCATGACTGACTCAGCCGAGTCATGCAATAACTTGGCCGAGTTAGTCATGACTCGGCCTCCCGTTCCGTTTTTTCTACCGTGTCACAAAAAATCCCAATGACTTGGATCAACTCGGCCATTTCGGATTCGATTCGACCGTTTTTTAAAACAATGGCAGAAGATTGAGTGAGGCATCTCAATGAGCAGTGTGTTGGGTCTGAGGGAATGCAGAGATATTGGAGATCCTGATCTACAAAAAAGGTCAAGCATCAATCTAGGGCAGACCTGCTAGATCAAATCTAGGTAGTTTGTATTTTGTACCTTCTCAGTGGGCCATTATCTCAGGCAGGAGCCCAAGTAGGATCTGAATTGTTCTTAATGATGAACGGACATGACTGGACAAAATCCGTTTGTGCCATTTTGTGAGATTGGTTATCATTTACTTCCACTAACTAAGTTAAGAATCTAGTTGTATAAATTATTCAGTAGATCTGCAATCTGCTAGGTTAATCATTTATAGGGTGCTAGGTTTAAAGAAAATTTAACACATACTCTAAGACAAAAAGGCATTGTTGTTATTGGACAAAGTCCACATTTTAGAAAAAAAGCAAATTGATGACTATCCAAGACATTACCAATGAAACAAATAAGGTTGGGCATCAAATGGGAAAGCACAACCCCATGCATACATGACAATATAACTTGAAACTGGCAAATGGGGAAATAACTTGGGCGAACCATAACATTTCAAGTCTTCTTTTGTTTTTTTCCTCGAAATACAGATACAAATACAAATACAGGAGCATATTACATAAAAATCCCTACAAAAGGAATGCCTCCTGGTAACTGAGAGGGCTCGAAGCATCAAGGATCAAACCAAATGTATGAAGATATGATATGAAACTCCTTTTACAAGTACAACAGAACCATCTTTCTAGACAAATAACAGCCCTGTACCTACACAGCCACCAATTCTGCAATAATCAACAATCATTGATATCAATTGTGAGCACTCACTCCGTGTCCTCCTATATATCTGACATACTGAAACCAAGCACATCTTATCACCATCCTCGAGAACCAAAAGTGCATTGTTATTCTTAGACACGGCCCACATTTTAGGAAAAGATCAAATTGATGACTATCAATTAGGTAATCCAAGACAGTGCCAATGAAACAAATAAGGTTGGGCATCAAATGTGAAAACACAACCCTGTGCGTACATGAGAATATAACTGGAAGCTGGCAAATAGGGAAATACCTCGGGCAAACCAAAACATTCCACTACTGGGAAGATTTCTTTTGGTTTTTCCCTCGAAATACAGTTATAAATACAGATACAGGAGCATCTTACATAAAAAGGCCTGCGAAAGGAATGCCTCCTGGTAACTGAGAGGGCTAGAAGCATAAGGGATCAAACCAATTATATGAAGATATGATATGAAATTCCCTTTACAAGTATAACAGAACCATCTTTCTAGACAAAGAACAGCCGCATGTCCACACAGCTGCCAATTCCGCAACAATCAACAATCATTGACATCAATTGTGAGCACTTACTACGTGCCCTCCTATACATCTGGCATACTGAAACCAAGCATATCTTGTCACCATACTCAAGAACCGAAAGCGCATTGCTGTTCTTGGAAACAGCCCACATTTTAGAAAAAGATCAAATTAATCCCTAACAATTAGATAATATAGTACACTGCCAATGAAACGAATAAGGTCGGGTATCAAATGTGAAAGCACAACCCCGTGCACCCATGAGGATATAACTTGAAGCTGGCAAATGGGGAAATACGTCGGGCAAACCATAACATTCACAACTGTGAAGACTTCTTCCTTTGGACTTCTTCTTTTGGATTTTTCGTCGAAATACAGGTACAGATACAGATACAGGAGCATATTACATAAAAAGGCCTGCAATAGGAATACCTCCTGATAACTAAGAGGGCTAGGAGCCAAAACTTAATTAACCAAGATATAAATTTGTTCACAGCCGCAGTTTATTATAAAAACACTATTTGTTATATGGATCTTCTGTCATCGTGGGAATCAATAGAAAAAGTTTTGTTAAGCAGTTACGAAGTGAAGGTCACTGCAACGTGACTCTGACATAAAGAGCCTAATCTCCAACCCTAAACATTTTCTATAAGATATGCTAGTTGTTTTGACAGTATGAATCCTTTTATTACTGTGCCGCAAGCATGCTCCTCCCCATTTACGTGGTATTACAATGGAATGCAGCTAGCTTACAACATTTTAGACAGATCACTTCAACTGAGGAGCTGCAGGTGTAGGTCATCTATTCTGCCAAATTCAATGTTTTCCTCGAAAACAGAGTCACTCTCTTTGCCAGTTCTCAGAGCCCAGATAAATTAATATAAAATAAGCATAGACATGATACTTCCATGCAACAGTATAGCACATAAACATTTGTTTCTGGATAATAAGCAAATATAACTGCTTACCAGAGACTATTAGTATAACATGAGGAGTGGATGCATTTTAGGCGCTGTTGACGAATTTTGTAGTAGTAGTGTGTCTGGCATATTGTTGTAAGTATTCATAAATCATTCTAATTAAAACTGAAAAATCAAGAAAAGCCAAATTACCTTTGAATTTCTACGTCGCCCTGATTCTCTGGCCATGAGGGGATGTTTATGAGCAGTGGGTATTGGGTTCCAGAAGGAGGTTTTAGAGGAGAGGCTTATGTTGCAGGGAAAGGGAATGGGAATGCACCGTGGGTTGTGTGGGAAGGCTATGCAAGAAGAAGTACCCAACGTCCTAGTTGCTGCCATTGTTTTCGTTGTGGTTATGGACACTGGGATCTTCTTGCCACTCCGCCGCTGTTGAAGTAAGATCGGTCGATCTTCCTTACTCTCTTATTCTTTTGCTATTTCTATACATTATCTCATCGTTTAATTTTTGAATTATATGAATTTTATAAATATCATGGATTTCTTACTATTCCAGGATAAGAACCTATGGATATATTTAGAAATGCATCTAAGGTATATTTTTACTTTTACCACTTACTCGGAAGAGCTTCACCATGGCCTTTTATGAAGCGCGGTAAAAAAATGTCAATGAACTGTTCAGCCACAGTAAATTTCTCTACAATGTTAAAGCTGGAAAGTTTGCCCACGAAAATGAATAAATAAAGATTATGAATGAAAAATATTATAATGCAATTCTTCATGCAAAGCATAATAAACGAGTAAAGGGAGGTGTAATAAAAATAAAAGTATATGTGGGGGTATTTTTGAAAAAAAAAAAAACATGGGTGAAACCTCAATTAAGTTGAGGTTTAGGTTTTTTTTGGTTGGGGTACAGGATTAGATAATGAAAAATTAAGGTGTTGTTGTTAAATGGAATTAAGTTTGATTGGTATAATATATGTTTTGTGTTTTTAATGGTGTGGGTTTAAGTTTTTGGAAATAAATATAATTATTAGTATTAATTTTCAAATATTCAGTTGTGATTGATTTTAGAGACAATGTAATTATAAACATTAATTTTTAAAATTTCTATGTGATATATGTTAAGTCACACACCATACTTTGTCTTTATATTAGAATTTTGTTTCACTAACTCAATAAAAAAGGAATTCATTTCATATTCAAATTGTATCATTCATGAAACTTGCTACTTCATAACATTACACGGACATATTTGGCAAGGGAAGTAGTACCCAACTATCACTCTAGATATTTATTCATATAAAGATAATCAAATATTGCTTCAATAACTCAATGAAAAAAGAAGTCATTTCATATTCAAATTGTATCATTCATGAAACTTGCTACTTCATAACATTACATAGATATATTTCACAAGGGAAGTAGTACCCAACTATCACTATAAATATTTATTCATATAAAGAGAATCAAATACATAGAGGAAATAACTTTTGATTAACCAAACACATAACATAGCCTTAAACACATTGTCACAAAAAGAAAGTCTTAATATTATAGTATGATAGAAAATAATATTGTCCAAAATTATAATCTTTAGACAATACAAAAACTCTCCATCCTTCAGTATTTAAGTTCTTCTTGTTTTTATACAAAATAGACCATAACAACTTCTAGTTGCAAGTAGCAACTCTTCTAGACTATAATTACAAAAATAGTAAGTAATCTCCAAACTTCGCCCATAGGATAATTCTATGTGGCCATCTTTCTAAATGCAATGTTCAATTTAGTATATTTTTCAAAAGTTAGGGCTGTAGAAAATATGTTTTTTCATCTACCATAAAAGATAAAAATCAGCAATTAACTTATCCACAGTTGTTTGACCTTTCAAAACTCCAGTACTAGAAATTTATCTACATTATTTCACTCTTTTAGTAAAATTTCTTTGTAAGTCTTATTGCCTTTCTTTCCCTAGCAGATGGGTAAGCCCGTCGCCAATAAATTGTTAAACCTATTCGTGATTATTTTTATTACATTGCACTTGTTCTGAGCCTTTTGTGTCAAATTATTCTTGATTAAAACTTTGTTGGTCTCCACAATTGATGATGTTCTATCAAAACCCCCAATGCATTCAACTCTTCCCAAGATTTAGAGTTGAGAAATTTTATAATCTTGTTTTCTATCAGAGGCTCATTTCATCATTCATCCCATGTTGGTTGAACAGTTTGTTGTGTCTAGTGTGCCAATGTAGATTCATCGCCAATCATCCTAAAACAATTTCATAGCTTTGTGATTCTTGTTATGATGTGATCCCATAAAATATCCTTGGCTCCAATTAAGTATGATCTCTCGTTCAATTTATTTTATAGCTACTCCAATTCTTGCTAAGGTTTGGCTTTAATTTTTTAATAAGTTGTAATAGTACCATAATTTTTTAATGGCTATATCATTCTCATCATGCTCTCATCCCCTGGAGCCTGGAGTAGTTATATAAGAAAAATCAATAAAAGGCAAAAGGCATATGAAGAAGGGTGGAAAAATAAAGGTTGGGGTAACACATGTACCACGATTGATCCTCCTACATTCATACACCCAAGTGCGGGCTTCCCTCATCATGGCTACCCTTGTACAGTGGCATTGGCTTGGAGCCTTCCCCTAATGTCTCACTGTGTTCCATCATTATATCACATGACACCTACCACTTAAGGGATGTACCATGGACCTGTCACTCCCTTAGAGGTTGAAACCACTTAATAGGGTCCTTGATTTACCTCCTTCTTGAACATGGAGAGACTTGTACATTCTAAAGCTCATTATGGAAGGGAATGCCACTCTGAAGTGTCCACTTGGTTCCATGATTTATAAGCTCATTTACTCAAATGCATCGATATTGATGTACTGGAAGGTGAGGAGACACATTGGACCTTATGTAGGATTGGCAATGGGTCTTTGTCTTGGGGTTTGGTCTCCCTATATGAGGTCCAAGTCCTCCAGCGGAATATATTAGCATTTATAGGGCGAGCATAGAGAGCAATGAGCCTCCACTATAGTAGATAGCAGATAGCCACATCATGGAATCCTTTAGCTCCACTCAATGCTCGCTTGTGTTCCATTTATTTGACGATGATGATGTGCCTGAACCACCTTGCCCATGTGTCTATACACTTGCATGACACATGTGCCAGTTGTTCCAAGGCCCAGATGAGGATGTGTCTCACCATGAGAGACAAAGGGAGGGATTGCATCATTGTTCCAACCCTTACATATGGGATATAGGCTTGTTCGATCCACTAGGGAGCACCACAGGTCATTTGCTTGGAAATCAAGGGCCACCTCCTTCACCACTATTTTTGGAGCCCTTCCATCCATTTGGCACATGTTTGACTTCACTAGGCCTTCCAGCAACCCTCCTAGCTATTGTATTATCATTTTGGCCCTCCTTAGAGGCTTATTTTTCATGTTATGGAGATATTTGGTGGGCTTGTCACCAATTAGGGTGTTATTTTGCACATCAGAGACACTTTTAGGGGTCTGTTATGCTAATTACACCCATTGAACTATTAGAGGCCCGTACAAATACAAGTGAGGCCTCATTTGTAACCCATCATCACTTGGATTTGGATCATTGTTTCTTTTGGAATTTTGCTATAGCTATTGAAGGATGAATTAGAGATGCTTTAATGCATTTTGATGTTTGGGTTAATGCTATTCTATTTTGGAGATTCTCTCTTGCAAATGTGATGGATGGATATACCTTTTTTGCCATGTAACTTTCTCTTTTATGTGAAATTTTCATTATATGTTTAATGTATGGAATATTGCATCATGATGTTGTTTGTGCTCAAAATCATGCAAAAATATTGAATCACTTTGGAAGTTGATCTATTGCATGTGTTATTCATTGGGAAAGAAAAGTGAATGTTCTTAGGGGTTGTCTTTGAAATTCTAACCCTAGAAATCCATTATTTGATAAGACAAATTATAAATCCTTGTTGTAACTAAGTAGTTGCTTCATTAGGGCATGTGAAGTTGCAATTAGGCTCCTTGATAATAAAAAACCCTAAATCAATCTCATTCTTGACTCCATTCTCCCATAGACTAGACACTGGACCTATTTCCTTGGTGATCACATTAACTTAATGAAATATTATTCTTTCACCTCCGTTCTTCCTCTTTCTTTGTCCCCTAAGGATAAGGAGATTTTATAAGGCTTGGTACAAAATTTTAGGGAGGAGGAATTTTAGGATTCCTTTCAGACAAGTTTCTTCATTTATGTCTCCTCTAGGCATTCTCCAATTTTGAACGAATTCTGACAGTGTAATTTCAAATAAATTGATGTCCTAGCTATCACACCTAGAGGGAATCCTTGAAGCTCCTTTGACTTGGGGATTTTTAGAAGGTTTTAACTTTGCAAATCATCATTCAAAACCTTTTCTCTTAACTATAGGTGATCATTGGATGAGCCTTTACCACGGTATATCTCTCAACCCTTAGTCTCTTATAGTATTTCTCTTGAGGGTTTTTTCATGGAAAGTCACCCTGACTTCTCCCAAATCTCACATTTTAATTGAATCTTAACATTGAATGAGCCATCCTTGCATCACTTTGAACCCTAGTATAAATACATCAATCACAAGTGAGGTATTTTGGAAGTTTTGATCTTAGGCATTCATCATTTTTAATATTCCTAAACTTGAGGTCATCCTTCCCTCAAGCCTTTCTTAGACAACCCTTTTTTTGCTTCTAAAACAAGAATCATATTATCTGAACCTCCCTTTGAATAGGCATTGGAAATAACATTGTGCATCGTTATTGACCTCATCATTCTATTTATTTCCCTATACTTAGACTCCTCTATTAGATCCCTATAATACTAGTGTAGCCCCTTATTGTTATTGTTAGTGTAGCCCCCTTATTGTTATTGTTGTGCCCATGTATTCCCCATGTTGTTATTATTGTGCCCCATAGAAGCTTATTATTGTTATTGTTGTGCCCTTACATTATTATTGTTGTGTAGGCTTTGATTATATTGTGACCCCTTAGACCCCTATATATAGAAAGGAGGTATTTTCATGTGTATCATCCAAGAATTGTTCATTTGTGTAATGGAAAGGAGGTTTCCCCCTTGAAGAGGATAATTTTTAAGTTATTGATCAATATATTTGTGAGTTGGTTGCATAACATTTGGTTTCAGGGCTTTGGATTCTAGGGTTTCACTACTTCAAACAGGTCATCATGGCATTTTCGCTATAAAAAGAAAAATCCTACAAAGCTTTATAAGCTGAAATTGCAACCATGTGGAACCGAAATTAGGGGGAATTTCATGTACGAATTTTAGATCTTGTCTCACTATAATTTTAGAGATATGATCCAAGGAAGTTAGGGTTTTTGCAGGCTCTAAAATTCCATCACAAACAGGTGACCTAGGGAAAATCATCATAGCTTTCTCTCTGAGCATCAGATTTGAATTTTGTAAAATGTGACAAAAAGAGGATGGATTGTGGGTTTTCGGTATCATTTTTAGGGCCTAAGGTTGAAACATTGACATGGGGCACATTGTACAAGTTTGCACTACTGAACTAGTCTATAATCAGGCTTTCGTAGGAGATTGGGCATAACTCTTTCTTGAAGAACCCAATCATGGTCAGACTTGTCGGATTAGAAAGAAGACTCAAAGGGATACTACATGATGAAATTTCATATCTCAGAGATTCATAATTATAGAGATACAATAACTGCAATATCTAGCTTCTAAAAAGCAAGAAAAAAGTGTGTATTTTTTAAATTTTGTTTGAAAATCAGTTTAAAGGGATTCAAAGGGCATAGTGAAGCATATATATCGTTGTTTGATTTCAAAATTCCTCAAAAAATAAAAATAAAAATAAATAAAAATAAAAATTGGACACACCTAGTAAGCAATGAGAAAACTCTTCAATGACACATGAAGAAGAGGAAGAAATGCAACATGATATACCAAAATTGCAAGATCGAGTGCAACAAATTTCACTCTCACAAAGAGTAACAAAAAATGAACTAGAAGCTAAGATGGATGTTTTGAAAGTTTACATGGAAGCAATGATGAATGTCAATATGGAAGGTTTGAAGGATGGTTTAAAAACAGATTTGAAAAGGGACATGGAAGCTTTGAAGGAAGGTTTGACAAAATTACTACAAGAAATGCTTCCTAGTGGTGACAATGTACTCCACAAAAATCACGATGAGGTTAAAAGGAATAAAAATTATGATTTTAGAGACTCACATTCAGGTTTATTACTAACCACATTTCAAGATCAATATGAGGAAGTTTGAAGGCAAGATCAAGTGAAATGGATACTACAAATGGCGCAATTCTTTGATCTGCATGATGTGTCAAACACATAAAAGGTACACATTGAATCTTTATATTTAGAACAAAATCAGTTTGTATGTATCGATGGCTTTGTTATCGTAAACCACTTGCCACTTGATCAATTTTTACAGAGGAAATGATAGCACATTATGAGGATACAAAGAGAAACACCTTCTTTAGCCAATTGATAAATCTCAAACAAAAGGATTCAATGGCATAACACATTGAGCACTTCCAAAAATCAAATATAAGGGTAAATGATATTCCAGATTAGCATAGGATTGATGTCTTCATAGGGACTTTAAAGGATAACATCGAACATGAGGTTTGTCTTTGGGAACCTGATTCGTTGGAGAAGGCATTTAGGGTGGAAGGAAAAGTTGAGAGAAAAATTATGGCAACAAGGAAGTCTACCACTCACAAATAAAAAGATGTAAGTGTTTCTCCTAGCCTTCCACAACCTACAAGGTTGACACCATAACAATTGGAAGAAAAAATAGCAAAAGGGCTTTGTTATGGTTGTGATAGCAAATACAATAAAGGTCATAAGTGTGCTGAGAAGAAATTATTTTACATAGATTTTGAAGAGGAGGAAGAAAAGGAACAAGATAGAAGGACAAATCGAGAAGAAAAAGGTAATAGTGTTGATTGATTCATGTAGTACCCATATCTTTATTCATTGTAAGATAGCCAAGGAATTGAATTGCTTCATATATCCAGCACCATAGTGTCAAGTGATGGTTGAAAATAGAGGAAATATAAATTGTTCTGGAAAGTACCATAATATTAAGCTAACCATGGGGGAATATGTATTGAATAGTCCAATGCTTTCCATCCCAATGGGTGTTGTTGATGTTGTACTAGGAGTCCAATGGTTACAATCCTTGGGTACAATAGCTTTTTATTTTCAAAAAATTTTCTTTATTTTTTTTTGGGAAGGAAAGGAAGTAGAATTAAGGGGCATCGCAGGGAAACCATGAAAAATAATCAGCTCTAATGGCATGACAAAGGTTCTAAAGAAATAACAACGCGGTGTAATTGTACAATTATGCTCACTAGAGGTTAAAACATCGAAATCATATATTTCTCTAGTACCTAAAAAGTATTGGAAAACCATTCCAAGGTATTTGAGACTCCCAAAGGCCTCCCACCTATTCGTGATCATGATCATGCTATTCATTTGATTCCAGGAAGTGTTCCTCCAAACATCAAGCCTTACAACTATCCCTATGCCCAAAAGATTGAAATTGAACATATGGTGTCATAAATGCTAAAGGTCGGTATAATTCAACCTAATCAAAGTTATTTCTTTGTTCCAATAGTATTGGAGCACAAGAATGATGGATCATGGCATATGTGCTCGGATTATAGGGAGCTCAACAAGCTCACTATTAAAGACAAATTTCCCATTCTTGTCATTGATGAATTGTTGGATGAATTACATAGAGAAATTTACTTCAACAAGTTCGATCTTTGTTCGGGATATCATCAAATTAGAATGAAGACTGAAGATATTCTGAAACAACATTTAGAACTCATGAGGGTCATTATGAATTTTTGGTCATGCCTTTTGACCTTACCAATGCACCTTCCACATTTCAAGGTTTGATGAATTCCATTTTCAAACCCTTCCTTGGAAATTTTGTGTTAGTATTTTTTGATGATATACTAATCTACAACAAGTCTTGGAAGGATCATATTCAATATGTTGACAGGGTGCTCAAACTATTGGAGGATAAACAATTATATGCAAAAATCTCCAAATGTTTCTTTGGAGTACAAGAGGTGGAAAATTTGGGTCATATTGTATCGCATGAGGGTGTTAAGGTAGACCCTAACAAAATTAAATCCATTAAGGAATGGAAAATCCCCACAACCATAAAGCATCTTCAAGGATTTCTCGGGTTGACAGGGTATTATCGCAAGTTTGTTAAGAATTATGGGAGAATAGTAGAAAATATAACAACATTACTGAAGAAAGATGCATTTTCTTGGACTCCAGAAACAACTAAGGCCTTTGAACATCTTAAAGAGGCAATGTGTCAAGCAACGGTCTTAGCTACGTCAGACTTCACAAAAACCTTTATTGTGAAATGTTTTGCCTCATGAAATGGAATTCGTGTTATTTTAATTCAAAAAGGAAGATCCATTTCTTTTGAAAGTCGTCCAATCAAAGGAAAGTATTTACACAAACCTATTTATGAGAAGGAAATGTTGGCAATACTACATGCACTAAAGCAATGTAGACCTTACCTAATGGGAAGCCTAAATACTTTTTGGAACAAAGATTATCTTCAGAAGAGCAACAAAAATAGGTTACAAAGATGTTGGGTTACGACTTTGAAATCATATACAAAAAAGGGAAGCAAAATGTTGTTACAGATGCACTCTCATGAAAGGATGAGGATGTGGAAGTATTTCTTTGTGTCATTTCTATTATCCAACTAGATTGGATAATCGAACGAAGGGATGAATGGAAGAATGATGAAAAGTGTGGACACTCATTCAAAAGTTGCATCAAGATCTTAGTACATCCAATACATTTAGCTAGAAAAATGATTCATTGTGGTACAAATATCACTTATATCTTTGTAAGAATTCCCAACTCAAACAAAAGATTCTTTTGGAATTGCACACCTCTCCCTTATGAGGGCACTTGAGATTTTTAAAAACTTGCCAGAGGGTCAAGAAGGAATTTTTTTGGGATGGCCTTAAATATGATATTCAAATGTTTGTGGCATAATGTTTAGTTTGCCAACAAAATCAAGTATGACAATTAAGACCTCAGGTCTGTTACAACCTTTAGCCATTCCAAGTCAACATTGGGATGAAGTCTCAATGGATTTTATCACAGGTTTACCCAAGTCCAAAGGAAAAAGTGTCATCATGGTAGTAGTTGATATACTTACCAAGTATGCACACTTTTGTGCACTATCTCGTCCATTTAAATCCAATACATTTGTTATTGCATTTATGGAAACAATTCTAAAGTTACATGGAAACCCAGAGATTATTATAAGCGACAGAGATCCTAGTTTCACTAGAAATTTTGGACGGAATTATTTTCTTGTCTCGGTACTCAATTAGCTCATAGCTCATCTTATCATCCTCAATCTGATGGGCAAACTAAGATAGTGGAAAAATGTTTGGAAGGATATCTTCATTGCTTTGTATCTGGTAAACAAACATAATGGGTCAAGTGGTTGCCTTTGGTTGAATGGTGGTATAACACTTCCTTCCATACTGCAGGAAAAATGACCCCATTTATGGCACTTTATGGATATCATCCACCATCCATCACATCATCTTTAAGAGAAAATTCTAAGGTTCAAGCAATGGAAGATCACATCAAGCATCAACAATAGGTTCTCCAACTCTTAAAGGGTAAACTCAATTTGGTGCAGAATCAAATGAAACAATAGGTTGATCAACATCACAGCGAAAGAAGTTTTGATGTAGGCAACTGGGTATCTTTACAACTACAACCATACAAACAAATGTCCCTCAAGCAAGCTAAGAAGGATAATAAATTATCACCAAAGTACTATGGCCCTTACAAGATGTTGCAAAATATTGGTACTATGGCATACAAATTAGAGCTTCTTGCATCTTCCCAAGTGCACCCAATTTTCCATGTTTCATGCTTAAAAAAGGTTATAGGTGACAAGCTCCAGTTCAAACAATATTTCTAGAACTTGACAAGGAAGGAAAAATCATATTGGAATCAAAAGAAGTCACGGAAACAAGAACCTGATATCTACGAAATCGATCAATTTCAAAGTATCTCATCAAGTGGAAGAACTTACCAGTTGAATATTCCACAGGGGAGGATGAAAATTTTATACAGAAGCATCCAAAACTACTCAAGCATTGAGGACAACACTTTTTTGAAGGAGAGGGGCATGTTATGTCCCTATAATACTAGAGTAGCCCCATATTTTTATTGTTAGTGTAGCCCCATTATTGTTATTGTTGTGCCCATGTAGTCCCCATGTTGTTATTATTGTGCCCCATAGAAGCCCACTATTGTTATTGTTGTGCCCTTACATTATTATTGTTATGTAGGCTCTTATTATATTTTGACCCCTTAGACTCCTATTTTCATTTGTGTCATCCAAGAATTGTTCATTTATGTAATGTAAAGGAGGTTTCCCCCTCGAAGAGGATAAATTTTAATTCATTGATCTATCTATTTGTGAGTTGGTTGCATACCATCCTCCCATTGGTGAAACTTCAGGGGACATTGAATGAGGTGACAGTGGGTCCTTGCCCCATTATTTCCACTTGATCTAGTAGTATTCCCTTTGGAACCCCTCTTAGGACCCCTACGAAATTAAGTTGTAATAGACCCAATTGAAAAATTTTCTTAATTCCGGAAAAAATCCTAGAAGGTAACTCTTCATGGAAAATAGAATAAACAATAGACATGGACCTATTAACAAATTAAGAAAATATTAGATTTTGTGGCTTTCTCTTAATTAAAGGAGTTTAATTAACAATTGAGGGAGGATTACCAGACTCATCTTGTTGGTTAAGGTGTAAACTTGAAAATTTCCTAACCAGTAGTATATGTACAAGGTAAGACTAAATTCTAAAATATCCAGTTGCATTGAATTGGGTTAACTTGTCTAAATGGAATTCCCATGCATGAAAATAATGGTGGAAGTGATGAAAGTAAATCAGAGCTTATTGATGTAAGTTGCACACATTGTACTAGAAAAGAACAATGTCGAAAAATCACTTTCATGGCTTATTAATCTCAATTCTTTAAATATAAAGGACATGTGGTTTTAGAAATTTTAGGATTTGGATTCTTTGTTTTCCATTTGCAAAAGAAAGGAAAATGATAAGACAAATATCCAGAAAATGGTTGATGATAATTGGAAAATGCATGCTGACTTTAGTCCAGTGACA
Source organism: Pinus taeda (assembly GCA_000404065.3). Classification (NCBI taxonomy): domain Eukaryota; kingdom Viridiplantae; phylum Streptophyta; class Pinopsida; order Pinales; family Pinaceae; genus Pinus; species Pinus taeda. Next base: position 125,538 of record APFE031418630.1, on the reverse strand, counting down.
ACTTTTCTGCATGTTATTTTTTACTTTTGATCTTGTAGTCTCTTGTTCACTTATTCACTTATTAACCACAAATTATGACAATTTACCCATCTTATTTACCTTTTATTCTCAATTTGGAAGGTTTGTTAATTGTAATTCTTCTTATTCATAAAACTCAAGGGATTCCTATGGAATTAAAGGTCTATTTCCTCGAGGAATTTATTTTGGATTTCTACAATCAATTGTTTTTCTAGAATTTTGAGTTAGCCCGGAATTACTCTCTCTTGGGCTAGTTCTAAAGTGTTTAATAAGCATGATCAATTACTTCTATGAGATCTTGGACATGTATGCTTGTTTTTCTCATTTTGACAAGATAGAATAATTTAGAGCTAATATCCAAATTAGATACTCGAAAACAAGCAAAATGGCTAATCAATAGGACCCATTTTGTGACGAAGTTAGAAGCTATGAGTACCTCTATAATAATAATCAAGAAATTGTAACATGAGAAAAGTGGATAATGGGGACACGGAGAAGGGACTAGGAACACAATTATGGGAAGGAATTAAATGCTACAAGTGAACAACTACTTTGGATAAAGACCCAACTAGAAAAGAAAGTGAAGAAATTAATCCTTATGGAGGTAAGGAAAGAGTGCAATAGGGAGAAGATGAAAGAACAATAAGATTTGAATAAAATAATTGCAAGAGAGAGCTTAGTATTTGAAGATGGATTGAAACCCTAAGTTTGCACATTTGAGCCTTTCCGCCTCACTAAATATCTCTATTGGTTCCTTTGGATAAGAGCAAGCAACAACTAAAGAATAAAACAACATGGAACATCACTCTTAGCATGTTAAGAGAGTAAATATATCCATGCTAATATTAGTTGTAGGAAGAAAGAAGACTACCAACTTTAGACATGGTAACAATGTTGTTTAATTATTATGATGTGTTTCAAGTCTATAATTTTGTTACTCTAGCTTGTAAGGCTTCATACAAGCAAAATGGTAAATAGTAGTACTAGAATAGTGGAAATGGGACAAATAGGAAGCAACTACGAATATATTTTGAACATGGTACAACTTTTATGGAATGTGTCATTTCTTTTTATTTGCATTAAAAATTGGGATGGTACAACTGCAACCCCCTCTTTATTTAATACCGATAACAATAAATTTTTGTTAACCCAACAAAAAACAGTAATGAACAATATAATGATATGCACATCATAGCAATGTGCACATATACATTATTTTTTCCAATTTGTAAATTGCACATCCTAACTCTATCTATATATTTTCTTTTTTTGTTGTAAATTGCAACAATTGATATTCACTGGCAAAATGAAGTTACATAGCGATCACATCCAAAACCATACAGTCCTGATAATAAGAGATACAGAGACACAACAAATAACTTCTCCTTATGATAGATTCCACTTGAGTTATAGAGAATGTTGAAATTGGTGTTCATCTTTGCATCTACAACACAAAATTTATAATGACAAATATTTATATTTTAATTCATATAAGTGTATAGATTGTAAAAAATGTGCAACAAATACAATGTTTTTTTTTCCCTCTAATGTTGAAGGAAGAACGATCCACCCATTAGTGGGATGTTGTCACTGGGATTTGGGTGACTCGGTCAAGCTTGGACACCGCTTCGGATAGTTAATTTCCCACCACATGTGGTTCCCATCTGTTAAATTGGAAAATAGGGCCCAACTCCATGTGGGTCGGCTTATTTATGGCAGATGATATTTTTATTGGATCCCTCTCGTCGAGAGGTGTAGGATTGATCCAAAGATCATCCGATTCCAATAAGTATCTATGGAGATATGAATTTATTTTGTTTATGTAATTATTATCAAGCCGGCCAGCTCTTACGTAGGTCAGGAAGCCCAAACGTTGTGACTATTCATCATATATGTTTTAATATAAATATAGAGGACTTGAAGTCATTTCATCACACATTCTTGATGTGATCTCCTCTCCACGTCTTGGGTTTTTGGAGAAGGAGAGTCACAAAAAGAATGTGTTGTCCTTGTTTGATGATGCCCTAGCTAATGTATGCTGATCCAACACAGTGACAAGGAGACTCCTTCTGCGCAGTCATGAAGACATATATACATAGTCAAATGATGCTCTAACTCATTGCTAAGAAGAGGACTGTTACGCTGCTCATGGAAGGACTATTACGCTGCTCATGGAAACTCATGCAGTCGTGATCTGTTCATGGTTACGTTGTTCACAATGGATACGCTGTGGATATTATACGTTGGTTTTAAATGCAATCAATGAGGTTATTAACGCAGTCAAGAGAACGTTGTCCAGAAGCAACCTGCACGCTATTCATGTTGAAGACTATTATGCTGTGAATAGAAACCTTATACGTTGAGCTGGCAATGAAGTTATTAACGTAGTCAAGGGAATGTTGTTCATAAGCAACCATAAAATCACATAACTCATATTCGGATGCTTCTGAGATTGGAAGAGGAGCTGATGTGATATATAGGAACCCGCAATATATACGCACTCAATCACTGTCTTGTAGAATTTAATATGCAATGCATAAATACGCAGTCATAAAGACCTTTTTGCTCAGATAGATATTGATACACAGTTAAAGGAACTCCACACGCAATCATTTGCTCACAGCTACATGTGATAGCAAACAGCTACATGAACCCTAATCCGTTGTATATATGCGTTATGAAGAATGTCATGACCATATATGCATAGCACTCTGTCATGATATAACACAGTCTATACGGGAAACGCAGTCAAGTATGGAAACATCCAATCCGTTGGCAATGCTATATACGCACAACAATGAATTATATACGCACAGCTATGACTATACACTGTCATCTATCACAGTGTAGACTTGATGAGCAGTGATGCTGATATAGCAGTCAATGGTATGATTGTAACAATCTTCAGTGGAATTGTGTCAGCATGTTCATTGACATGTCATGGCATGACATGGCATGAAAGACACACTATGTATAATATGGCAGACAACGTATATGGCATGGGCAGCACAATGATACATGGAGCATGGACAACATTATGGTGAATGTAATCATAAGCATGGGCAGCTTGATGATGAATGAGACCATGGAAGATGCAGCATGAAGATCAAAGCAGAGCAACATTATGATGGATAAGATCATGGACATGGACAACAACATGGTGCAGTATGTAGTAGTGCAACTAGAGGACTAGATGCAGCACGATGATAGGTATCAGTTGAAGCAGAATGTCTTCAACTGATCTCATCGTTATAGGAGATGATCTATGCTTAGACCTAGACAAGTCAAAGTATTGACTTCTGTTGTAATTGTACTATCTCTCTCTCTCTCTTTCTCTGTTGAACTTTGAAGATAAAAGAAGATCTTATCAAAGGGTTTCCCCACACATTGTGGGGTTTGTCCCTGGCTCACGCCATATCTTATGTCCTCTTGCCTTGGCTTGTCTTCTGCGATTTATATTTACGTTCTATCTGCAATTTATCTTAATGTTGATGTGATTGCTAACTGTGAAAATTAAATAAATTGCTCTAGCATAGAACATACCTAAACTTAACATGGTATCAGAGCTGAGGTGAAGACAATGCCCAAGCAAGAGTGAAAGAGCAATCACCAAAGGCAGTTGGGACAAGACAGAAGGATCAATGCATTCCTCATAATTCACCTAGGGTGAAGTCGAAGCAAAGAATGTTATCAAAATGGCATAGCAGAAGTTTTTGATGACCAATCTAAAGACCATTTCATTGGGAAGTTCAGATCTAAGGGTGGAAGGAAAGGCGGATGCCTTATTGAAATAAGTTCAACCATTATGCGAAGGAGTGCTGGAATGGAAGAGACACATCTCTTGATGAAGATAAAAATCATTCCTGGGACATCTTCAATGATCAAAGGAATGACTGGTAATGTAGGTCATCAAGGAAATGGTCGACTCTTCCACGAAAGCAAGGAACCCCGAAATCTCTTTTACGTACCTGATCGCAAGAAGAACCTGATGTCCATCTCGGAAATGGAAGTCAAAGGTTACAAGGTGGCACTTATCAATGGAAAGGTACGTGTTTGAAAATAGATCTTTCAAATATGTTTTTGAGTTCAGGGTTGTATCAAGTTGCAGGAATTCCACTAGGGACCATGTCCATTGACTCAGCACCGGAGGTCTGTGAGTCAGATGGTGACTAGGATGCCTGAATTCAAAAAAAGGAGCATGAAGGTACAAGTCTGAAATGTACCGAAGGAAAATATTATAAGGGGATCGTTCCCCTCATGCAACAGGTCCACAGGCTTGGAAAAACCCGAGGAGTTTGAGACTCATGATTGGGAATCCCATTTACACAAGTGGAAGAAATCCCTCTATGGTTTGAAGCAACACACCTTGGGCGTAGTATGAGAGGATTGATAGCTGTTTATTGTAGCTAAGATTCACTAGGAGTGAAACCGATCCAAACCATTACTCAAAGGTTGTGGATGATAAACCTCTCATACCAGCACCTATGTCTAACAGGTGCAGGCCCTCTCATTTATAGGAGACAGAGGGAGTTGGATTCTGAATATGGAAAGATAAGTTGCAAGCTTGTGACTGCCTCGAGGATCTTAAGTTATATGGTAATGATGTCGGACTAGAAATGCCTTTGAGTTTCATAAACTGATTCGCGTTGATATACTTGGAGAACCTCCATCTGGACATATGGGATGCAGTTAGCATGGTGAGCTCATATTTGAGCCTCATTGAATTGGTGCCAAGAATCTTCTAAGATATCGTTAGGGCACAATCTCTCATGGATTGAGATACACTACCGGAAATATGAAACCACATGATTGTTCGAATGATGAGTGGGCAGGTAGTATGGAGGATCACTAGAGAACTTCTCAGTGTTGTTTGGAATCTGCCTCGATATCCTGGATGAGCAGGAAGCAGAAGTCGGTGACTCTGAGCACCACCAAGGTAGAATACATTACTGATAGTATGGCCTTCTGTGAGATAATCTAGTTACTAAAGCTCTTCAGTGAGCTGTTTGTACACATGATGAATACCACTGTGATTCTCTGTGACAACCAGAGGTGGGATTCGATTATTGAGAAATCCCGTATTTGATGATTGCTCCAGCAGGTAGACATCAGATACTGCCTTATCTGGGATATGGTAAGTCGATGAGCAAGGAGGCTCCATCGCATTAAGATGATGTACAGGTTGATACACTTTGTCAGAGCCCCGTGGAAAGATCAAATTTATGATTTTCCCAAACGACTTGGAGTCGTCAAGAAACCCTTGTACAAGGGTCATGCATGTTGCATACATTGAGCTCTGGGAGCTCTGGGGGCTTGCGGTTCTTACTGAAGCAACATACGACCACAGGGTGACTCACCCTCCCCTGGTGGTGCGCACTGGAACAAGATGATTCGCTCTCTTATGGGACAAGATGATTCGCTCTCTTGTGGAACAGGATGATTCGCTCTCCTGTGTAGCAGGATGATTAGTTCTCCTGTGAGGCCTGGATTGATGTGTTCTCCATGGAAATTGTAGAAGGATTGATGTGTTCTCCTGTGAGGCCTGGATTGATGTGTTCTCCATGGCGATTGTAGCAGGATTGATGTGTTCTCTTGTGAGGCCAGGATTGATGTGTTCTACATGGCGATTGTAGCAGGATTGATGTGTTCTCCTGTGAGGCCTGGATTGATGTGTTCTCCATGGCGATTGTAGCAGGATTGATGTGTTATCCTGATCCAACACAGTGACAAGGAGACTCCTTCTGCGCAGTCATGAAGACATATATACACAGTCAAATGATGCTCTAACTCATTGCTAAGAAGAGGATCGTTACGCTGCTCATGGAAGGACTATTACGCTGCTCATGGAAACTTATGCAGTCATGATTTATTCATGGTTACACTGTTCACAATGGATACGCTGTGGATATTATACGTTGGTTTTAAATGCAGTCAATGAGGTTATTAACGCAGTCAAGGGAACGTTGTCCAGAAGCAACCTGCACGCTATTCATGCTAAAGACTATTACGTTGTGAATAGAAACCCTATACGCTAAGCTGGCAATGAAGGTATTAACGTAGTCAAGGGAACATTGTCCAGAAGCAACCATAAAATCACAGAACTCATATTTGGATGCTTCTAAGATTGGAAGAGGAGCCACCGTGATATATAGGAACCCGCAGTATATATGCACTCAAACACTGTCTTGTAGACTTTAATATACAAGGCATAAATACGCAGTCATAAAGACCTTTTTGCGCAGATAGATATTGATACACAGTTAAAGGAACTCCACACACTATCATGGAGCAAACACATAGCTACATGTGATAGCAAACAACTACATGAACCCTAATCCGTTGTATATATGCGTTATGAAGAATGTCATGACCATATATGCATAGCACTCTGTCATGATATAACACAGTCTATACGGGAAACACAGTTAGGTATGGAAACATCCAATCCATTGGCAATGCTATATACGCACAACAATGAATTATATACGCACAGCTATGACTATACGCTGTCATCTACCACAGTGCAGACTTGATGGGCAGTGATGCTGATATAGCAGTCAATGGTATGACTGTAACAATCTTCAGTGGAATTGTGTCAGCATGTTCATTGGCATGACATGGCATGAAAGACACACTATGTATAATATGGCAGACACGTATATGGCATGGGCAGCATCATAATGCGGCATAGAGATGAGATCATGAGCAGCATGATATATATATATATATATGGACAACTTGATATATATGGGCAACATGATGTATGAGATCATGTGCATGGGCAACACAATGATACATGGAGCATGGACAACATTATGGTGAATGTAATCATAAGCATGGGCAGCTTGATGATGGATGAGACCATGGAAGATGCAGCAAGATGAGCAGCATGAAGATCAAAGCAGAGCAGCATTATGATGGATAAGATCATGGACATGGACAACAGCATGGTGCAGTATGCAGTAGTGCAACTAGAGGACTAGATGCAGCATGATGATAGGTATCAGTTGAAGCAGAATGTCTTCAACTGATCTCATCATTATAGGAGATGATCTATGCTTAGATCTAGACAGGTCAAAATATTGACTTCTGTTGTAATTGTACTCTCTCTCTCTCTCTATATCTCTCTTTCTCTATTGAACTTTGAAGATAAAAGAAGATTTGATCAAAGGGTTTCCCCACACATTGTGGGGTTTGTCCCTGGCTCGCACCATATCTTGTGTCCTCTTGCCTTAGCTTGTCTTCTGTGATTTATATTTATGTTCTATATGCAGTTTATCTTAATGTTGATGTGATTGCTAACTGTGAAAATTAAATAAATTGCTCTAGCATAGAACATACCTAAACTTAACACCACCCTCATCTCTTCCTCATGAGATTTGAACTTGAGACCCAATGGGGACTAAACCCCATGCAAACCAACTAGTCTACACCTCATGGGTTTTAATAAATACAATATTGCAGTAGTATAGAAAACAAATTATAATATTTGACTAAGAAAATGCCAAAAACAAGGAAGAAATAAGTACATACTCAAAAGGTGTTAAACGTTGATATTGGGAGATAGATGTTATGACCTAGTAGGTTGTGATTTTAGTCTCTGTTTCAAGTTCATGCTCATGTGCTTTCCAATATTATAACTTCTTCTTTTGACTGAATCAATGTTTTTCAAATGAAAGAAAAATTGATAATGAATATAAAAGATTGAATCATTGAAATTTGAAGGGATGTGTCTATTGAGTGTGTGTGAAAGTATAACATGTTGATTAATAACACGAAATGGTTGGTTAGTGGTTTGAAGAAGGATGGTCAGGGAGCTGAAGATTATGTGTCTCTATGATTTTACCATGAATATGGGGAAGATATAACTCATTGACTACTCAAATGACCCATATGAGAATGACAAAGTTTTGTCTAAGATGGGGGTCAACCTAGGAGTTCCATAATATAAAATACCCCCTTGATCAATCCCAGAAGGTACAAGAGGACTTTACAAGATTTCTCCAAAGTGGATAAAAATGTGGTTGGTAGCAATGTCAGTGACCTTGTCAATACTCACTAGATCACAGTTATGTGGATGTCAGTATCTAACGAGGCTTTAGGCCACAAATCAAATGGGTAAAATATCAAGGGGATAACCCGTTCAACACAATGTTAAGGAAAATGAACATAAGCCCTCTATCCAAACTCCAAACCATGTTAAAAATGTTCAAGGGGGGTTTAACTAGGAAAATAAAATGTAGTATAGGCAACATAAGTTGGTGATTACAACTTAAGGAGCAAGGCTCACTGGTAGTGGGTTAGAGTGAGAAGAACTGAGTGGTTTCATGGGGATTTCACTCCAAATACTAGAAATTTTGAATCAAATAAAAATAAGAAAATGAGGAAGTGTGTTAAACAAAAGGTGGCTCTAGTAAATATTATTTTAGGGGATGATATTCGTCTGGACTAAATGCTTGAATGTGATGGGAAACCACTGATTGGAAAGTTTCATGGGTGGAGCATTTTGGATCAAATCTCATGTAAATAGATATAAGATAAATGGACATTTCTTATATGATATGGCCCAAGGTTCAACTTAATGGTCAAAGGGTGGTTCAGATTTATATTCATATCTATTGAAGATTCCAAAATAATATTAGATGGAGTATAGTTTTAGGGATAACAAAAGTTGTCGTTACATAAGTGAAGTGCATGTTTGACCCAAAAATATATTTGCTTGGAGGTAACCAATAATATTATGTTTCCGAGTCTACCCATAAAAATGTTGTTGGATAAGTCCCTTAGGAAGATTGGGAACTGCTCAAGGAAGATGTTAGATGTTGACTAGTAATGCAAAAACAATGACATTAGTAGAGTAGCCAAAGTTTTGGTTGAAATTGATTTATCAAAGCAACTTTTGGAGATTATAGTAGCAATAGAGGAAAATTGATATATCCAAGTTGTTGATTATATCCACAATCCATGTAGAAATTCATGGTTCCAATGCGATTAACACAACTTCATAAATTTTAACTCTTTCTTATATGTTTCTATATCTATTTCCCGTGAATTTACAACCTTACGATTGATCTAAAATATAATAAAATAACATAAACAACAACAAAAATTTCACTTCTTAATAACCCCTATGTGTGTGTGTGTCAATTGGGTTTAACTTCATTGGTTGGGAGCGATGTTGTTATTCTCCCCACCCAGGTTTAATTCCCGCACATGACATGTTGAGATTATAATGAGATATTCTTGTAATGGATTCAAGCCTTGTTTTTTAAGCAACCCCTTGAGCATTAAGACATGTATATTCATCACATGGAATTTAAATATATTTCTCACATGTATTCATGAGAAATATCTTTAAATTACACACATCTCTCTCTATCTCTCTCTCTCTCTCTCTCTCACACACACACACACACACACACACACATACATATTTTTTGAGGTCCTAGCCAATCTAGATGCCAAATTGGTGGATGAGACCCCCTTATTTGTGGGACAAGGGACCCACCTCCACATAGCAATTTGACTACTAAATTATACAGAAGTGTACATACTTCACCCCCTATGACTTCTTAGCAGGAAATGTATGTTCTCATATGTATGGAGAGAGAGAGAGACTCTTTTTCTCTTCCTCAATTGAGGGGGTAGAGAGAGAGAGAGAGAGAGAGACTCATGAAACACATTTATTTTTCTCTTCCTCGGTTGAGAGAGAGAGAGAGAGAGCCTCATGCAATACATCTCTCTTTTTCTCTTCCTTTGTTGAGGGGGGTAGAGAGAGAGAGACTCATGAAATACATCTATTTTTCTCTTCCTCCTACATTTCTAAACCTAAGATATATAAGAGGTCTATAATAATAATTGTACCTAATGTACTACAAGGAACCTACAAGAAACAAACAAGTCCGCACATGTGAAGTACTTCCTCTACTAGTGAAACATGTCAAGCTCCAATGTGATGGAAGTCCACAAGCAAGACTTCAAGACAAGGGAAATTCTCATGCAAGGTCTAATGCTCCACCTCCAATTCCTACAATTCTCCAACACTTCTCCTAGGGCATGTGTTCCTCTTGGTCCACATGATTGTTGTCATAGCCTCGACGTCCCCAAGTCAACTCCAAGCCTTCATGCATGCATCCAAGGAACACAACATTGTATAGGGATCAATTCCCTCATGTAACACATCTCTTTTTATCTTCCTCCTACATATCTAAACCTAAGATATATAATAGTTCTACAGTAATAATTGTACCTAATGTGCTACAAGGAACCTACAAGAAAGAAATAAGTCCACACATGTGAAGTACTTCCTCTACAAGTGAAACATGTCAAGCTCCAATGTGATGGAAGTCCACAAGCAAGGCTTCAAGACAAGGTAAATCCTCATCCAAGGTCCAATGCTCCACCTCCAATGCCTCCAATGCTCCAACACTTCTCCTATGTCATGTGTTCCTCTTGGTCTACATGATTATTGTCATAGCCTCGACATCCCCAAGTCAACTACAAGTCTTCATGCAGTCATCCAAACAAAACAATACTATATAGGGATCAATGCCCTCATCTAAAGGGTTATATTCTCCTCCTTCATTGTACGACATCTTGCAAGAAATCAACCTCATCCATGTGGCCAACATGTATAATGTCACCAAGTTGATTAAAGATATTCAACGTTGTAGGGAATAATGTCAATCAAACATCTGCATAAGGCTTGACAACCATTGAGTAAGCCACCTCCATTATGTATATCCATCATGGACCAATCAATGGATAACCATTGAACCATGCACCACCCATCTTGTAACACCCCCTTTCACATGGTGTAAACATTTTCAAAGTAATATTGAGAGTTAACATTCCATTCAAATGGATTGGTCTCCATATATATGGCCATTTCCTAAAGGATTGAACACATCCCTGTGTCTGGGAATATGTCTATGCAAACATATTAAGAGGAGTAGTTTGACATTAACAATGTATAAGATAAAAATAAGGGCATAAAAGAGAGAGGGGTTTTCCAAAGCACTCAAAATCCTAAGGACCCCATATAGGATGGTAAGAAGGGCAAAAATGCAAATATCGTGAAGCCTTCGAAAGTTTTCATGGATAGTATCAACAACCAAAACCTTGATCCTTTGAGAAGCAACTTGTAGAAGATTGATGGCAACGAGATAGAGGAAAAACCATGAGGTCCAACTCTCAAGGCTATCACATGTAAAAGTATCTCTAAAAGGTTTGGACACCTATATCAAATTAAATAAGGTTAATTTGGATTTTTAGGATTAGGACAATTTGTCTACTTTGGTAAAATAAGGGAGAGGTCCTTTAAGGGTTTGAAATAATGTTTAGAAAACTAATAAGCCCAAGGGTAGAAAGCCTTTTTAAGATCCAAACCAATGGAAATAAATGACCATATTTCAATACTTAGAGGTACTTCAGAGAGTGGGGAAGCTTTAAAACCCCTTTGAAGTGATACATAATCCTCTAGGGAGAAATTATTAGGTAAACCTTCCATTTATAGGTGTCACCTAAGGTTAAGGAGAGGGGAAGTAACTAAGGGAGAAGAAAGTATATTAAAGGAAGGGCCAATATTAGACCTAGTAAAAGACATCACTACCTCAATTGTAGGAAGGAAACACTTTCTACAACTTGTTTGGAGAAAGGGCCTAAAGGAGATCTAGCAAGGAAGACAAAAGTCCATTAAAGGGGTTCTTAAAGCACAAATAACACTCCCAAGGTTAAAACATGATAATACTCTTCCTAATATTAGGGTATTGGATAATACATCTAAAAGGACTTCCATAGCCAATCTTATTGAGAGGCATAAACCTGATATAATCTTGTTATTGGAGATTGTGGAAGAAGGATATAAATTGATGGTTTTGTTAGGAAATATTTAGAAGAAGTGGGACTTTCCATGTATAGATGTTAATGCAAGATTTGTTGGGTTCATTATTGGCTGGAAGAAATCCATTTCTATTCTAAATTAATATTTTCTTGCTTGATATGCTTGTGATGAGTTCTTCTTTCAAGATACGAGGCAAAATATCAATTTGGTCAATTGTTATGGACCATACGAGCAAAAGAAGGTATTATAGTGATCCTTTTTCCCACATAATTGTGCAAATGAGGACAAAGTGAATATACATGGACACATAAATTTCACCTGAATAGAAATGAAGTGTTGGGGGAAATAGAAAGAGTTGATAGGTTGGTTGAGTTCTTCATACATAAGATAGAAGCGGTAGGCATTGGCATTGTGGAACCTATGAAATCTATGCTTACATGGAGCAAGAATAGATCAAATCAAGAAGGGGTCTCTAAGGGATTGGAAAAGTTTTTAGTATCGAAGAATTTAATGAACTGTTTGGAGAAGGGAAGGACATGGACAAAGGTTGGAGGAGGATCACATCATTTTCCTATCATTTTTCAAATTGAGAGGAAACAGCCTAAGTTGTTATAAGTTTAACCTTGCTTGGTTGGAAGAAGAGGAATGTGAAAATTTGTTCCAGAATGAGTGGGTGGCTTGTGATGGAAATTCAATAGACTCAACAAGCTTCTAGTTTGCAATGGCCTCGAAAAAGTTAAAGATGGTAGTGGTAGTTTCAATAGATAAAAAAACATAAGAAGGTAGATGAGGACCTAAAGGAGGTCAAAGGAAGAATAATAGTCGTTTGAGAAAAATGTGCAAGGAGTGTTTAAAGAGTAAGATAAGTAAACCTCGAATAACCTGGAACTAGCAAAGAATAAGTTTTTTTATTGGAGGGAAGGTAAATGGAGAAAAAAAAGTAGGGTTGTTTGGTTGGCGAAAGGCGATGAAAACACAAAATTCTTCCATCATTTTTTAACCATAGAAAGAGAGTTACTGCAATTTGGGGGAATTGAGAAACATTATAGTAGTAAAATCACAAAGTTTCAAGACATAGTTGAAATGTGGATTTATTGTTTTCATATCATCTACAAAGAACCAAACAAAGCTAATATAGTATAAATTTTGAACATTTCTTCTTGTTTTCTAAGGTCTACGATGGATGAGGTTAATAAAAAATTGATAGAAGAGGTTTCAAAGGAGGAACTGAAAGCATTGTTAATATCCTTCAAAAATGATAAAATATTGGGGCTAGATGAATGGCCTATTGAAATATTTGTAGGGTTCTATGACTTCCTCGAAGATTATTTCATCAAGATGGTTAAAAAAGTCAAGGTTCCAAATAAGGTTTTTTGAGCTTTAAATTCACCTTCCCAACAATCATTCTAAAAAAGGACAAGCCAATGCCATTTGATGGCTTCAAACAATATCCTTATGTAACTATATATAGGAATCATGGTAAATATTCTAGTAGAAAGGATTAAGAAGATATTGTTAGAGGAAATATCTCTAGAGTAATTGCTGAAAATATTGCTTTTAGACTTTTCATGCCTAGTTTGGATGCCCTATATTTTAAATCCCTTTTATTCTAAATACCTAGATCAGATGGGAGAACATGATATTTAGTTGAAAATATTATTTTGAGGCCTTTCCAATGATATATCAAACTCTCTCTCACTCCACAGGAATGAAGAGATATGAAAGATTTTGTTAGTTGGCCCAGCCAAAAAATATAGATCAACTCAGCCAGTTTTAATTCGGCCCCATAAGTTAACGCAAAAACATTGTAAATAAACTATAAAATAGCACTTTTGAACTCTGTCAAAGCAATAAGATCAAGTACAAGCGCGCAAAAGAGATTTGAGGTGTGCAAGAGGAACTTGGAGGTATTCTTGGGGTTTAAAGGTGTGAAATAGGAGTCCAAAGAGTTTTCTTGGAGTGTAAAGGGTGTGTTATGAAGGACTAAGGTCTATGATGTTGTGAAGTGTGCTATTTTTGGGTTGTGATGTTGTGAAGTGCACTAGCTTGGGATTAGATTATGGAGAATGATACTATGGGGTTCCCTAGGACATGAAGGATATACATGACTATGGTTTTAAGCTATATCTAGGGCATGAAGCAATGAGATGTAACAACCCTGGGTTAAGTTTCCATGTAAATAAATCAAACCAAGGTCACGGGACACATATTCCAAGCTGAATGAGGGGAAAATAATACATTGGGATCCACTTGTGGTTAATTAATTATTTATTGTCTATGGAAATTGGCATTGACATTAGCAAGAGGTAAAAGACAATAAATGGAAAATTATTTATTACATGCTAGCAACACATGTGGCAAAGTGCAAAAGAAATAAAGGAAAATGAAAGAAATTCCACTTCAGAAGATGGGGAAGAGGAAGAGATAAGAAAAGGAGAAAAATATAAAAAGAACATGCATGCAAGGCAAAATGAAGGAAAAGGAAAAGTTTTTTTTTTTTTTTTAGAGAGACAAGATTCTATCATTCTCTTTGGGGAAAAGAGAGGAAAAAGAGAGAGAGAACACAACAAGCAAAAAAGAGAGAGAATTTGGACAACACTTCGAAATAAGGAAGACTCAAGCAAGATACAAGCAAGGAAGTAAGAGTGAAAGAAGAATTCACGTGGCAACCAAGACCAGGATTGGAACAACAACCAACATAAGGATTTTTGCACGTAATTGTGTGCATGTGTGATTTATCATGTTGGGATTTAAATGCATGAATCATGCATTGGATTATTGATCATTTTGTTCATTGGAATGGGATTTTCCTGGATTTCCATTGATGTACAACCTTGCCTTAGGCCATTTCCTAGATAAGCATGATGTAGTGGGTTACTTGTTTGGTTGAGCTTTGGATTGTCGATAGACTTTGGATCTCGGTTGAGCTAGTCTTAGGAAAATCCCAAGGGTTGAGGGTGGAGATGGTTTTCTCTGGGAAGCTCTTGATAGGTGGGTGGAGACAAGAAAATTCCTCTGGGTATGGTGAAGAAATACTGAGGCATCCAAGCTTGTATTGGTTTTGGTGATTTCTGGACTTGATATTGGGTGAAATCACTATGGTATGATGGTGGAGGTGGTTTCCTTTGGATTCCTTGTATGGTTATGTTTAGATTTATCCCATGTGATCCCACATTCATGCTTGGAATATGGAACGAGGGTATTTGGTTGAAAGAAAGATTTGGTTCAACCCAACCTATGGTCACGCGGTACTTCGAAGCCCCTGACTTGGTTGGCACTATGCATATATTATTATGTGTTATTCTTTAATGAGATCAATGAGCACGAGTTTTGGTTTATTGTGTGCTTATATTACTGGTTTGTCATGGCTTCATTCTGGTTAAGTACTAGTATCATGCACGATATATTTCTCATTATATGAAGTGCTCTTATTATTGATCTTGCTCATGGTTTGACAAGCTATTGTATGGATTATATGAATGCATGAGCTAACATGAGTTTTTACAAATAGTATGATAGGGCACTAAGCCTTCTTGATGAACATCTAATGAAACTAATGTGGACACTAAACATATTATGTATTCATGACTACATATATTATGTTTACAAAGTGTTTGTCTAAATGATTAACATATGTTTAGCAAGCTTGAACAAGAACAAAGCTTAGAAACATGATGAGAAGACTCAGGAACCTTGTTGATAAATTTCTAGACAGTTGGTCTATAGGCTAGACCTAAAATAATCAAATTGAGTCCATGGTCACAAGCACAAAAAGAGGAAATTTCAGCCACAACCACACGAGGGACGGGTTATGCATGCGGCTCAAGGCCTTTAGCCACTCCAACAGGACTGCATGTGTGCAACTGGGTTGTAAGCTAGGTTAGAAAGTGGTTCCATCTCAAGGAAAAGGTCACGAGTGAAAATTGTTTGACATCTAGGTGATCATGTGTCTCTTATTGTTGTAGTAAATTTGGACAAGTGGACCCCACTTCCATAACTAGATCTTAGATGTTGGGTCATGCATGTAACTCTCAGCTCATGTTTACCTCGGTAAGTATGTTAAAGTGGGTAAATGTGGGGTGGGGTTTTATAAAATGGTATCAGAGTAGGTTCATAACACTGAACTTCGGGGAAAATGCAGATTGTTATGCATGCATGTCAGTTATTCTATTGTTATTACTATGTACATGATGTTGTTATAGCTTTATTCATGTATTAACTAATATGCTTGTGATATTATTATTATGTATCGTGCTCACCTAGGTTGACCTGTGCAGATGCAATAACCTCACCATAAGTAAATTGAGGTAATGATTTTGATTATGTCTTTTATTTTATCTAACAATGGTATGTTGCACGAAAATAAAAGGCCAAAGATGAAGAGAAGAATGGTTGAGTACAATTCATATGATTACCCGTATAGGCTAGAAGAGAAATAAGTGGGATGGGGGAAATCAATTGGGCAACAAGGAGAGGGATACTCTCTTGATATTGTAGATACATTAAGAAGTATGAGGGAAAATATCATAAGTTATAAAGCAGATAATGAAAGGTTGATTGAAGCACAGGAAAGGCTTGCGACAACTCAAGAAAAGCAAGTTGAGGTCAATGCAGTTATTATTCAAAGTATTTCAAATTTACAGAAGCATAGACAATTGGGGACTAGTCATGGAGATAAACAAGAAGAAAATACTAATGGAGAAGATGGAAGTTAGTCTTAGAAAATGTATAGGATGGACATGGATGATACAATGAAGAGTAACAGATCTTTGAGTACACCTAAGAGGAAGACTAAAACACATGGATTTTATTCTAGCTTTAGTTATAGGAGACATCATTGCCATCACCATCAACATCATTATAGGAGGAGTGAGTAGGGGTATTTTCCAGGATAATTCAAGAAAGAAAAGCCTCCTACTTTTGATGGTGAGACGACAAAATCAGAAGATGTAGAAGCATAGCTGCTTGGAATGAGGAATTTTTTCAGACTTCATGATTACTTAGAGAATATGGAAGCCAAGATAGCTTCTTTTAGTCTCAAAGGAAAAGAAGATATATGGTGGGAAGATGTGAAGCATGGTAAGGGAATTATGGAAGAGAAGTTGACCTGGGAAGAATTTGAAATACTCTTTAGGAAGAAGTACCTTTTTAAGAGGTATTATGATGGAAATGCCAAGGAATTCTATGAGCTCAAGGTGGGTTCCATGTCAGATGAAGAATATACAACCATATTTATAGAGTTATTGAGATATGTGCCCTATCTCAAGGATGAGAAAGAAAATATCCAAAGTTTCATCAGCGGATTTCCATTATCATTCAAAGACCAGATTAAGTTTGATGAGCCTCAATCATTGGAGGAAGCTATAAGGAAGTTGAAACATTGCTATGAATAGTCAAAGCACAAGCCCTGAGTTCAAGCGTGACTACAAGGGTAGCGAGAAGACTAAAGGAAAATTGTCCAAGAAGCAAGGAACATCTCAGGATGTAGGTGAGAAAGAAAATATGGCTCCTCATATGAAGTCCAATGTAGCAAAGAAAGGACATAGGTCTTCGCCTGTGGAGCAGCAAAATAAAGGCAGTGGCAGAGAACCAAGTGTTGGATTTGAGGTAGAGATTGTTGCAAGAAGGATTGTCCATTGTATCAGGGTGGTATCCCTCAGATTTACAGTGCTCAAGAAGCACAAATAGTTGGGGATGTAGGTCAGAGCCTTCCACGAATCTATGTAGTAGTTGATAAAAGGCAGGCAGACCACCAGACATCCATTGTTGAGATGGAAGGTAAGCTTTGTGATTGAGTTGTTTCTATTTTGATTAATCCTAGATCAAATTATAGCTATATTAGACCTAACCTAGTGGACCAATGATGTTTGGATAAGGAAGTGCATGTAGAATCTTGGTTGGTACAGTTAGCTACAAGGACTAAGAGAAGAGTTCACCATTGGGTGAAGTCTTATGCATTTGAGCGTAATGGCATGTCTACAGCAACAAACCTACATTTTCTTCATTTAGGTGCATATAGCATGCTTTTCGATATGGATTGACCGTTTATTCATAGGACCAAGATAGATTGCTATGAGAAGGCAATTGAGTGCTTGGATGAGGATGGGGAAAATAAAGTCTTGTAGGGAAAGAAGAAGACTACATCAATAAGGATGGTTATGTCCATGCAATCTAAGTGCAACTGTAGGAAAGGATGTTTATTGTCCGCAATACATGTTTCCAATGACAAAGGGAAGAAGGATGAGGATGGTGAAATCCTAAGGAGCTAACCTATCTTACATCAGTTCCATGATGTGTTTCCTACAAATGTTCTAGAGTTGCCTCCTCATAGAGAGGTGTATTTCTTTATTGAGTTAATGTTAGGAGCAACACCAACATCTAAAGCACCTTACAGGATGAGCACTCCCAAGTTGGTAGAATTGAAAGTTCATCTTAAAGAGATGCTTGATAAGTGATACATAAGGCCAAGTGTATCTCCTTGGGATGCACCAATGTTGTTTGGGAAGAATAAGGATGATACTTTCCAATTGTGCATTGATTACATGCAATTAAACAAGGTGATTATCAAGAACAAGTATCCATTGCCTTAGATTGATGATTTGTTTCTTCAGGCGAAGGAAGTTGCAGTATTTTCGAAGATTCAACTAAGATCACGATATCATCAGGTGCACATAAAAGAAGAATACATCTATAAGACTACATTTCATACAAGGTATGGGCACTATGAGTTTGTTGTGGTCTTACCAATGCTCCGACCACCTTCATCTGTATGATGAACATTGTGTTGTGTTCTTACTTGGATAAGTTTGTGATAGTGTTTGTTGATGATATATTGGTGTATTCGAAGACAGAGGAAGAGCATGTAGAAAACCTTATGACAATATTGAGATTATTGATAGAGCATCAATTGTATGTCAAGATCAACAAGTGTAGCTTCAGTGAGTCTCAAATTCATTACTTGGGACATATTATTTCCAAGGAGAGCATAACAGTCGATCTAGATAAGATTAAGGCTATCTTGTAGTGGCCAACTCCAAAGAATGTGAATGAGGTTACATTATTCATGGGATTAATAGGTTATTATAGGAGGTTCATTAGGAAATTCTCCAAGGTTGGCTATCCTATCACATCTCTACAGAGGAAAGGTAAAAATTTGAATGGACTAATGAGTGTGTAACTAGTTTTGATTAGTTTAAATAGTTGCTTAACAATGCTCTGGTTTTGAGGATTGGATACCTTGATAGGCACTTTGAGGTTTGTATAGATTCTTGTAAGGAAGGATTGGGTGGAGTCTTGATGCAAAAAGGGCAAATGGTTTGCTATGAATCACATAATCTAAATGAGCATGACCTGAATCATGTGACTCATCATATTGATTTGGAAACTATCATTCATGGATTGAAGATGTGGAGACATTATCTCCTCGATAGGATGTTCATTTTGATGAGTGATCATAGCTGATTGAGGTACTTGTTTGACCAACCTAATTTGAACACCAAGCCAACTAGATGGTTGGCTACTCTTAGTGAGTTTGACTTTGATATTAGGAATATCAAAGGAAAAGAGAACCAGGTCGTAACTGCTCTTTGTAGGAGAGTACAGTTGAATCATATTTCAGTTTTAAGCTCTTATGGAATATATTTGCAGGAGTTGATCTTGCATGCAGGGCAACATGATTAGAGGTATTGATAGGTGAAGTAGATATTGTAGCAACAAAGTCAGGGTGATAAGGATGATGAGTATCACCTCGTGGAAGGTGGATTGGTGATCCAGATTTAAACAGGAACGCAAAAAATATAGATATAACCATAAATATAGAGATATAGCAGAAATAATACTTCATTTCATTACTGTAAAATACTGAAATATGCTTACAAACAGAAATGGAAATAAAATAGCTATGGCAATGGTAGCTTATCTCTTAGAAGAGATGTGGCGGCTACATCCTGTAAATTGTGTTACAATGAGGCTCAAAGGCCTAATTTTTTGTTGAGAAACAATGGAAAACCCTAAATATCCAAAAACCTAACCCTAGAAGATGAAACGCCAAATTGTGGGCCCTGTTTGGGTAAACTGGTACATCAACTTCCCGGGGTTGTAACTTTGGCATACAATCTTCGTTCGACGCACACAATATCTCGTTAGAAAGATATATCTGAGAACTAAAACTTTGGGAAGAAAAACATGAGGTCATTGACCCTTGTTGCTCCTAGTTTTCTCAAAAAACGTTGTTTAGGGCCTCAAAACGACTCCGGAAGTTCAAGACCTGAAAAATTGCTAAAAATAATAAACTGTGCTACAATTAAGGAAATTGAAAAGCTGAAAGAAACAATGGTGGGGGTCTAAGTGGACTTGGTGGGTGGCCACCAATAGCCACCTCGATAATTCCTCCCCCCTTAGGAAGCAATGGTCCCCATTGTGTTGAGTTCCTCCATCAGATGAGGAAAATTTCGCTGAACTTGGTCCCTAGTGAGCCACTTGCCCTGGTGAAGGAGTTGGCCTGCTTTGACAACTCGACACAGTTGGATATTCTGCTGGCAAGTGTGCTTGATCTGTGTGTCCATGATCCGATTAGTTGGAGCTTGTTTCATGCAATCTGGATTTAACTCTGTGGGTGTGAGTTGTTCTACAATGTCAAATGTGTCTAATAATGGTGGAAATTATGGCCGAAGGCGGTCCACATTGATCACTGGGTGCAGGCCAAGGAATGGGGGAATGCTGAGTTCAAATGCATTGTCTCCCATAGCCTTGGTAATGGTGTAAGGACCATATCAGAGTGGTCTGAGTTTCTGATAAGCTCTAGTAAGGCGTTCCTTTTGTAAATGCAACTAGACTTTGTCGCCCACCTGAAACTTATGTGGCACTCGATGCTGATCATGTCGCTGCTTGTACTTGGCATTTTATTTCTCCAGAATTTCATGGACCTGCTCGTGAATATGTTGGATGTGCTCAATGAAGTTGTTTGCCTTATCTATTTTAGACTAGACATGAGCCGAATCTGCATGAGTAGCTACAAATGGCATGGCCACATCAATGGGACATAGTGGTTGGAATCCCAATCCCACCTGAAAAGGGTTGTGGCCAATCAAGCTATGGAGAGCCTGGTTGTAGTTGTGTTAACCATAGGGGAGGCTCTCATCCCATGTGCGTGGATGCTTTGAGTTTTACATGCGAAGAATGTGTACGATCATCTTGTTGACAACCTTTGTCTAGCCATTAGTTTGAGGAAGGAAGGCTATGGACTTAGTGAGTTTGGTGTCCAGCATCGACCAAAGACTGGACCAAAATGTATTGAGGAACTTGTTGTTCTGATATGAGATGATAGACTGTGGGATCCCAAGTGTACCCACACTCGTTCAAAGAAGAGTTTATTAGTGGCTTCTGCTGTGATATTCTTCTTGCAGGCTGCCATAATGGCCATCTACGAGAACATGTCGATGACCACAAAAACACAGTCATTTCCATGCTTAGTAGAAGGAAGGCCTGACATGTAATCCATGGAGATGGATTCCCAAGGTCGACTAGGGGTAAGCAGCGGGGTATAGAGGCCTTGCTTCTTGATGGTCGGTTTGGCAATGGCACAGGTAGTGCGTGATCTGATGTACTTCCCGACATCCTATCAAAGATTCAGCCAATAGAAATACTTCTGCAGTACTGCCACTGTTTTCTCGACCTCGAAATGCCTAGTAGCCTGACTGTAGTGTGCTTCCCAAATCATCTTGGCACGCTCACTTGAAGGAACACAAAGGTGACCAGGTGGCATAACTGGGCATCCTGGAGGTGAAAATCTGGAACATGTTGACCCTCCAAGAGAGTTTGGTATGTGTGGATGAATTTTGGGTTACTTTTGTAGAGAAGTGGCCAATCAAAAGTCTCGTGCCCATAAGAGTTGAGCACGGTGATTAACGCCATGATTCGTGGTCGATCGAGGCAATCTGCAATATTATTGGTGCTACTCTTCTTATACTTGATATTCAAATGGAACTATTGTAGGTAAGTGGACCACTTCTGATGGTGATCATTTTGCAGTTTCCCTTGGGTCTGTATGAATTGCAAGGGTCGGTGGTTTGTGTGGATGAACTTTTCCTTCCATAAAATGTAATGCTTCCATTGTTGGCAGGCCTGCACAATGGAATACATCTCTTTGTCATAAGTGGGATACTTCTGGACTGGGTCTGAAAGTGTCTCGCTGTGATATGCCACTAGGTGCCCATGTTGAGTAAGGACTACCCCAATAGCATAGTCAGAGGCATCTCTCTCGACCTCAAATGGTTGTTGCAAGTCTGGTAATGTGAGCACTGGTGGCGAGTAGAGACAATCTTTCAACTCTGTGAATGCCTTCTATTGAGATTCAGACCAAAAGAATTTTGGTTTCGCTCCTCTCTCGGTGACTTGACTCAAGGGCCAAGTGATATGAGAAAATCCCAACACGAACCTGTGGTAGAAGTTGGAAAGACCTACAAAGCTACGGAGCTCTGTCAGAGTGGTTGGAGATGGCCAATCCCAAATGACTTGGATCTTGGCTAGATACACATGCACCCCCCATTCATCAATAATGTATCCCAGATACTAAACCTGGGTCATGCCAAAAGTGCATTTCTCCAAATTGGCATGTAACTTGTGTTACCACAGCATTTGGAGAACCTATCGGATGTGTTGGAGTTGCTCTTCCCAACTCTGGCTGAAGATCAGGATGTCATCCAGGTATACCACTACAAATGAGTTGGTGAATGGCCACAAGATGTCATCCATTAGCCTCATGAAGGTTGCAGGAGCATTCGCCAATCTGAAAAGGAATAACCAACCATTCAAAAAGGCACTCCTTGGCTTTGAAGGCAGTCTTCCACAGAGGGTTCGATTGGTACTTGGTTATATCCTGACTTCAAATCAATCTTGCTGAAATATTTTCCCCCCTTCAGTTGGTCTAGGAGGTCATCAATCTGGGATCGGGTACCTATTATAGACAGTGATCTTGTTCAGCGCCCGATAGTCAATACAGAGTCTCCAAGTCCCATCCTTCTTCTATACCAACACGATCGGGCTCCCATAGGGCGATGAACTCGGATGGATGTGACCTTTCTGCAGCAACTCCTGAATTTGCCTCTTGATTTCATTATTCTTCATAACCGAGCGTCAATAGATTAGTCCATTGGGCAGCGATGCACCTGGGGTCAGATCGATGGATTGCTTGACCTAACAGTGCAGAGGAACCTCTGCAGGGAAGGTGAAGATGTCCTCGTACTCCTCCACGACCTTGTCCATTTGTAGTTTTCATGCGGAGGGGCCCTGTCTGGAGGTCGTGGTCACCATCTTCTTCTTTCCTTGAGGGTGTATCATCAGGAAAACAAATTTATCGGTTTTGCAAATGAGCTTACTACATTGTTTCGCAGTAACCAAAGAGATGGTGGTAGGCAGTGCTACCTCTGGTATCCTGTACAACTTATTTCCCAAAGTAACAATAACATCATGGGGCCTTGATTCATACACAACATGTCGCTTACACAAGTA
Source organism: Pinus taeda (assembly GCA_000404065.3). Taxonomy (NCBI): domain Eukaryota; kingdom Viridiplantae; phylum Streptophyta; class Pinopsida; order Pinales; family Pinaceae; genus Pinus; species Pinus taeda. The sequence continues at coordinate 102,170 of APFE031418630.1, read as the reverse complement.
TGGTTGTCCTAATAATACATCACAAATATCAAGGGGAGCGACATCACATCATACCTCATCCGTGAAGGGCTTGATGTTGTATGGAAGGCGACACTGTTGCCTCACACGAAGATCTCGTCCTTGGTGAAGCCACCCGATGGTGTACAGTTGTGAATGTGTTGTGGTTGGTAAGCCCAGCTGCTTCACGACCTCTGTTGAAATGAGGTTCTTTTGGCTCTTGCTATATACAATGAACTGTAGCGGGGAGCCCTTTACCCACATTTGGGAGTGGAAGAGACACTCCTCCTCCTCTGGATCTTCGGTTTCCTCCTTATGGATCTTCGTGGTGGCAACGGTGGCGTTGGGCTCTGCATTGATAATCTGCTTCCCTTTGTCATTCCCCTTGTCGGGTTTTAACTCAGAGTCAGAACATGCATCTGATTCTGAAACCTTTAACTCGGCCACTAGTGACTTCTTAGCCCGACACTCACTTGTGTTGTGAGTGGAGCTCTTATGGAACTCATACCACTTTCCCATGTCCTTTTTCAGCTTCGCGGCGATGTTCTTTGCTTGTAGCTTTGGCGGATTGTCTTGGGCCGCCTTGCCTTGGCTTTGTCCTTTGTTTTGCTATTTGGGGGCACCTTTCCCTTGCTTCAGAATCACAGATCCAAAGTCTCACTTCTTCTGTTTAAACTTTTGCTCGATCTTGACAGCATATCGGTATCTCATGCCTAGTGAGAAGATGTTTAGGAATTCTATTTCTTCCTTGATGTACCTGTGCAGGAAGCCGCGGTATTTGAGTACCAAATGTTGCTATGAATCCTTGATACCCAACTTTGTGCGAAGGGTATGGAAAATATTGGTAAAATCTGGCACGTCTTGGTCCCTTCCCTGCCGCAGCGTGGTCCACTTTATGTACCGATCCTCATAGCTTCCGATAGGGTAGTACTTCTCCTTGATGGTAGTCCGGAATGAATTCCTAGTGGGTGCAACTGAAAATAGTGAGGTCGCACTTTCATCCTTCTGCTCATAGTAGGTTTCTGACCAGTCCTTGACATGGTGGGCAGCTTTGAGAAGAGCGAAAGTAATCTTTTCCCAGCCGGAAAAATCATGTATAGAAAAATACCCTTCTAGCATATTTAACCATTTATCTATGACGTCTGCATCTATTTGACCCTTAAATATGGGAATGTCAAAGTTAACTTTTACCTTAAAGGGTGTGGCACTTCGAGAGTAGCTGCTGGAAGTAAATGTGTCACCCCTGGGTAATCGCTGAAGGATATGGGGAAAGTTGTCCATAATCGAATTCCTTTGTCACTCAAGGGCCTCTTCAAGCAAGATTTTGATAGGATTTCCTGCCCCCTCTTCTTTCTTTTCATCCGCCAGGGGAGGCCGTCGAGATTTGCAAGGCAGGTCTTGCAAAGGTTTGACTAGTTCAAGCACTAACTCCTTATATTCTGACCTCGTTGGGGACACACAAAGAGAGAGCAGACCCCTCTGATACCACTGATATGGATTTAAATAGGAATGCAACAAATTACAGGTATAAACATACATATAGAGATGCAGTAGAAATAATACTTCATTTCATTACTATAAAATACTGAAATATGCTTACAAACAGAAATGGAAATAAACTAGCTAGGGCAATGGTAGCTAATCTCTCGGAAGAGATGTGGCAGCTACATCCTCTGAACTTTGTTACAATGAGGCTCGAAGGCCTATTTATTGTTGAGAAACAATGGAAAACCCTAAACATCCAAAAACCTAACCCGAGAAGATGAAACGCCAAATTGTGGGCCTCATTTGGGTAAATTGGTACATCAGCTTCCCATGCATATGATCTCTGTTTTACGTGCACAATATCTCATTAGAAAAGATCTATCTGAGAAATACACCTTTGGGAAGAGCAACATCAATCCATGGACTCACGTTACTCCCAGTTTTCCTAAAAAACGTGGTTTAGGGCCTCAAAATGGCTTCGGAAGTTCAGGACCTGAAAAACTGCTAAAAATAGTAAATTGTTATAAATTAAGGAAAATGAAAAGTTGAAAGAAACGATGTTGGGGGTCCAAGTGGATTTGGAGGGTGGCCACCAATATCCACCTGGATCATTCCTCCCCCCTTAGGAAGTAATGGTCCCAATTGCGTTGAGTTCCTCCATGAGATGAGGAAACTTCTGCTGAACTTGGTCCCTGCTGAGCCACTTGCCCTAGTGAAGGAGTTGGCCTGCTTTGACAACTCAATATAGTTGGATATTCTGTTGGTGAGTGTGCTTGATCTGTGTGTCCATGATCAGATCAGTTGCAGCTTGTTCCATGCAATTTGGATTTAACTCTGTGGGTGTGAGTTGTTCTGCAATGTCGGATGTGTCTATAATGGTGGAAAGTTGATCCAGATTTAAATAGGAACACAATAGATTACAGATATAACCATAAATACCGAGATGTGATAACCATAAATAAAGAGATGCAGCGGAAATAATACTTCATTTCATTAATGGAAAATACCGAAATATGCTTACAACCAGAAATGGAAATAAACCAGCTAGGGCGATGGCAGCTTATC